>BJFM01002159.1:146203-181703 GCA_016586285.1 Arothron firmamentum | reverse complement strand
GAGTTGGAAATACATTGTTTTCAACGAGGGCGGCGCAAATAAGAGCTACTGGTTTGTACGGTACCGGATTGTGAATGCACGAACTTGTTTTGGAGTGAACGGAGTTGTCAGAACGCTGGTTTGTATTCCATTACCGGTAATAAAGTTTGGCTGACTGACTTATCCGACTGTTTTGTTGACATTTCCTTTAGCACAGCTTCATCTGGATGCGTAACGCAACCTACAGTATGTACGGTTATTTTTTTCCTCGAGGTAACGTCAGTGACGCAGTTATTTTCGCAACACAGTTTACCTTTTACCAACCGCAAGGTTTATCACGTAGTTAGTGCATTCACAAACGTGGGGGGGGAACTTTTCCCGGATTCAGTAAACACGTAAAACAGTGCTGTGGTAAATCAAACGTTAGCGCAAATGGTGTGGGAATGGAACTCCCTTACATTTTTAACCGCTGTTACTTCGGCCACGCCCCCTGACTACGGCAGTCACAATTCACCAATATTGTTCCATATATAAGGCGCACCGGATTATAAGGCGCACTGTCGGGTTTTGAGAAAATTAAAGGCTTTTAGGTGCGCCTTATAGTGCGGAAAATACGGTAGCTACCTGCTGCTGCCTACTGGTATGGAAGAGTACTACATGATTACTCTGCCGGGCGCTAGACCACACAGGCACACAATTTGGATAATTTCCCACGGCACCTCGTGTGCCGAGGCACAGTGGTTGAAAAACACTGATCTAGTGGATGCATAACGCAACCGCAGCCACTACAGTAGTTTCTATTATATGCGCCTTATAGTGCGGTGCACCTTAAATATGAAAAAAGTTTAAAAATAGGCCATTTATTGAAGGTGCGCCTTATAATCCGGTGCGCTTTATAGTGAAGAAAATGCGGTAGTTGGAATGCTGTAAATGGAAAGTACATATGTGATGTTATGTAAAACATTAAAACTACATAATAAAATAAAATAGTATGAAAACAGCGACCCTGTCCATATTTGGTTTGAATGTGTTGATGCCAACAGATTATTTTAGTGAATATGGCTAAAAATGATTAAAGCTAAGCATCCATATCAAATGATTAATGATTTTCCTTTACTAAATGCAGTATTTAGTAATATTAGCCATTCTAAATTTAAAGTTATTAAAAAGAGATTATTTCCATAACACAATATTCTGTTTAATATGACCAGAAGTGAATCATGTAATCTAAATATATGTAAAATATTTCATTCTATCAACTCCAATTAAGAGCAGCAGCTTCCTGCCAGTATGTTTGCTCACCATGGTGATGGTCTGATGTCCTCCTTAAAGTCGATGCGTGCGTCCTGTTTAAAGAGGACATAAATGTAGCGGTGGAAACCCGTTCCTCTAGCAGGGAAGGGGGGAATATAGTGACACAGCTCTTGACCAGCCTGCACTGCTTTGCCTGGTATGTTCCCTCTGGGGTAAACATGTAATGCAAACATGAAGGTTCATTCAAAAGATAGTTTCCTCAACATAAAAACACAACTGTTTATTCATTCTACAAACTTTAAAAACATACTCACACTAGCCAGTGGAGGTATTCAGCTTCATTATCCAAGAGATGCTCATCTGAAAATTAAAACACACACCACACACACACACAAACATATGTGACAGGGTTCTATAAAATTGGTTGAATATCTGGATAGTGACCCAGGCCATGTATAAAATTTGGTTCTGACCTGGACAAGTAAGCAGAAGAGTCCACAGGGAGTCCCCTTCTGCATCAAAGCTAACCTGAGGTAGTGGTGCAGCCTAGATGGGGGGCAAAAGGAGCAGAGGATAAAGGTCAATATCTACCACTTCAGAAAGGTTTATGGACATACACGGGCCCACGTAAATATTGAGAGTAGTTATGTCGTTTAAGTCCTGTTAATTCAACATACTTCAGTCGGTGTGAGCCGATTCCCATAATGCACTTGAACAGTGTTATCCTGGCTATAGCAGATGTGGAGTGGGACCTGAGGTAGAAAAAAGGCCATTGAGAAAAGATCTCTGAAGACTCCGTAATGGTCTGCCAGCCTCTTTATCTGAAATGGACCACTGCTTTTCTCCCAGGTCTCTTGTACTCGATCTAGAGGGATTTTGACTGTGGAAGAAATCAAAAGTGAGCACATTTACTCAATTATAGGATCAATGGTGAAGTGTTCCTTTTAGATAGTGTGTGTGGTGAGCTTACAGGTTTGCCTCCTCAAAGCCCTTTCTAGCTCCACGTTCATTTTGTTGTCCTTAATCACCTGCTTCCTCTCTTTCACTTCACTGGTCCTGCGAGGTCTACAGTAAGGCAGTCCAATGTCCACTCGCTCCACATCTACAGAGGCCCACAGATTCTGAAGGTTTAACCTTGACCAAGCAACTTATAATGGTTCTGTGTGGTCTGAGGGAGAGAATCCCCAATTCTTCCTCACCATGTGCAGGATCAGCTTTTTCTACATAGCCCCTGTAGGTCTTCCACCACACTCGTCTCTTTTTAGCCTCCTCAGCTTGCCTCAGGTAAGGAGTGTAGCTGCGGTATTTCTCCAACGACTCCAGGTTTTTGACATCAATCTCATCATTTGGCATTGGCCCCAGAGGAGGGGTGCGTTTACAGACGATTGCTGGAATATAGAAGCGGTCCTTGAAATTAATTAATTGTAGTATGCACAAATGTTCTGTTTTTAAATGATTACATCCACTTTTTTCAGACAACATTGTGCTAAGGTTAAAGTCACACACCTTCCAATATACTATACAAATATGTCCATATTTTAAAGCAGAAAACGGACATAGAATATCTGATTCTAAAAAGAATTTAAAAAAACAAACAAACTATCAACTAAAGTAAACGTGTCTCCAAACTAACTATAGTAGTTAGTCCCATTCTATTACTCATAAAGCCAAATTTAAACACAACTCATCTCAGCACATTCGCTTGGATTTTGAAACAACAGATTCAAACAAAAAAGCCGTTCCACCAAAACAGTCGGATACAAATTGAGCTAGATCTCGTGTTCTATCTAAGGTTTTTACCTACATTTGATTTTATTTTCATCTTATTTCTTCCTGTAATTCAACATGCTACTGCAACAACATGTAAATTAAAGGTGCAAGTCCATGCTAGACATACAAATGCAGAAACTAGATTTCCACATTTTAAAAATGTAATAATTTGACAAAAAAAAGTAGTACCTGTAGTAACAAATGTCCTCGCATTATTGACCCCTAAATCTGTTCCATTTCGCAAAGCAAATGCACATATCGTGCGCAGCGCCATCTTGAAATTAATTATGGTTTTTTCCGCCTCACGAAATACGGTGGCCGAGAGGAAGAAAACGGTGCTCATTGTATTAGTCTACTTTCTTACTATAGTCATTATTTACTGGCAATAGGTCATCATTAAATAATAAGATTATCTCTGTGATATCAGTGTAAAAATTTTATAATTGTTTGGTATATTCGATCCGTCGACACGACATTTTATCGCGCAATAAATAATTACAACGACCGTTTCCCGACGATACGTGAATGCAACATTTTTCTTTTTTGTCGTCATCAGGGAAGCTATCCGAGTTTAAAGAGATTCGGGACACTAATAGATGTTGTCCACTAATATAGCTTTTCTGTTGAAGCGGTAAGAATCAATATTAAGTAAATGGTTTGGTGCTGATAAACTGTGAATGTTAACGTGAACTGGAAATACATAAATTAACTTGTCCCAATTTTCTGAATATTACTGGTCCGCAACTGATGTACACTGACCTGTCTAAAAGCTAACGTTAGCTAGAATTAGCATTTCTTTCTCTTGGTAAATGATTTTGATAAAGGTCATGCAAACGTCGCTGTTTGGACTGCGACATTTACGTGTTAATATTTAAGCTTCATAACTGACGCATAAAAAAATGTGACTTTTGAGTGTTTATTAATGTATTTTTTACTTTTGTCTAATCGAGGAAGTTTAAGTGACATTTCTGCAATTTTGTGATATCGTATAGATATGGTTCTCTAATCTTGATTATTCCCCCCTTTCCCCCTTTTTTTTTCCCATAGAGGTGCTTAGAAATGGATGCTCAAAATTTAAACTTGACCTGTGCCATCTGCCTGGAACGTTTCAAAATCCCTGTAACCATTCCCTGTGGTCACACTTTCTGTCAGAAATGCATCAGTACGTACTGGGACAGCAAAGTCAATTCTGATAAACATCAGTGCCCCATCTGCATCACCAAGTTTGACACCAAACCCATGCTGAAGCGTAACGTGGCCTTGTCGGTACTGACTGAGGCTGGAAACAGTACCACTTGTAGAGAGTCACTTCTAAGGGGAAGTGATGGAGCGAGAGCCATGCAGCTGTGTGATCGCCATAAAAAACCTCTGGTTTATTACTGCAAACAGGACAGGACATCTGTGTGCTATGAATGTGGCATTTGTGATTGCAACAACCACGAGAAAGTCTTGTTGGAGACAGAAAGAGAAAACCAAGAGGTATGCCAGCACGTTGAAAAGCAAGACCCAGAGAATAACCATCAAAACACCAGCAAACTTCCTTTTTTATCACATGGAAGGCTGATGTTTTGCATGGGATTTCCGATACCCAACCCATCAGTGTGCAACATGTTATGTTCTGTCATGTGCCACAAATATAAATGTTGACAGTGCTCATGTGATGGATGTGTTGCAGCTTCTGCTGGAAAGAAAAATCAATGAGGTTGGGAAACTTATCAAGGAGACGGAGGAAAAGATCAGTGACCTAGCAGAGAACATCAGTCAAGCCAAGGTGAATTCCAGTCAAAGTCCCTCATCGTGTGACAATTAAGTCATTAAACAAGTGGAACTAAATCCTTGTCTGCTTACACCCATTCTGCTGAAAGTATTTTTGGGGGTGTGCTCTGGGCTGCATTACAGTGGCTATAGTGAATATGTTATCCACAAAAATGTGCAATTTATGTTTTCTCATTAACAGTGTCATAAATTGTGTGCTGCTAATAATGATCTATCTGTTGTGTATATTTTGATGCTTTTTTCCCTTTGAAATTAAAATCTTATTTTCTGTGCGAATAATTAAAGCCAGATAAATGTTGACAATTTTCTGAAAATCACCCAAACGTTATTAGTTAAAAGTGTTGTTCGTCTTGAAAACCAATTTATACAGAATTTGGCTCAACTGGAGATCCACGTTGACATTGTCATGTTCATGACAGCCGCCTAATGATGTGTGTTTTCATTAACAGGTGTCTTTTCAGCAGACATCCACCTGGGTCAACGTCAAGTTCTCCAGCATGATAACAATACTGGATGAGAAGCAGAAGGCCACAGAGCTGTTTATTAAGGAGCAGCAGGAGGCGACCATCGGCGAGGCGGAGGCTCGACTCTCCGAGCTTCAGGACCACAGCCGGATATTGCAAGAGAGCCAGGCCCAGATAACGGCTGTACATGACCTCTCTGACGCAGAGCTCATCAAGGTTGATTGAGAACATTTTTTTTGTGGATTGTCTGTTTAAATGCTGCAAAATTTACAACCAAATGCGAGGTTCTATACGTATTTCTGCTCTCAGTTTTTAAATAAAATGCTCAACTTTAACACTCTGAACAGGAATCGATGGTCATTGAAGTTCCACGTCTGAAGGATGTTGCCACAGACGTGAAGCTGAACCTCCAGGATCGTTTGAATGCCGTCACAGAGATCCTTTCCCGCGTGTCCAAGCTGGTGTCTGATGACCTGGACAAAGCTGTGAGCTCCACTGTGGGCCAGGACAAGGATGGTAATCAGTCTCCTGGAAAGTCATCTTTACACTCCTTAGGTATGCTGTGTTCTCAGGCTTTACACTGTTCTCCAGGTTCTCCTCAGGACAAGAGGCCAGTCCTAGCTGTGGTTCCCAGTCCAGCTGCCCCAAGTCACCCTAGTGGGAAGGAGGGTCTCAGTGCCTGTGAGTTTTTAGATCCTTTGTACTCTGATGTCTGCAGTTTGTTTTCGAAGTGTGCAGCTCACTTCCTGTCCCTCCCTCTCGTTACAGACCGATGCTCTTTGACATTTGACCCCCGCACGGCCAACGGGAACTTGTTCCTTTCCCAGGAGAATCGCAGAGCAGAGCATCGGACCTCTGGGCCTCGTCCTGTCCCACCAAACGAGGCCCGCTTTGATCACACCTGGCAGGTGCTGTGCTTTCAAGGCTTTAAGCACGGACAGCACTACTGGGAGCTGGAGGTGTCTAAGCCGTGGGCCTACCTCGGGGTAAACAACCACCACTATCGTGTCAAACTGCAGTTCAAAACCAGCCACGTTGCAAATTTCATCCATCTACAAAACCGCGTAAAATAACAATCAAAACAGACGCTATTATTATACGTAATATTTAAGGTGGTACTTAGACATTTCATTTTTCTGTTACTTTGTCATTCTAATACGTTCTGGATGCAAACTGGATTGGTGATTTCGACTTTCAACTACAACATTGAGTCCAGCTGTATTGTATCAACAGGTGACCTATGAGACCATTCCCAGGAAGGAGAAGGGAAAGAGGTGCATGGTGGGTATGAACGAGCTGTCGTGGAGCCTGCAGCTCGACGAGCACCAGCTCAGCGCCTGGCACAACGGCCAGCGAGAGACTCTGGTGGGCCACACGCAGCAGAGCCGCATCGGCATGCTGCTGGACTACGAGGCGGGGACGCTGACCTACTATGGGGACGGCCAGACCCGACTCCACGCCTTCCACTGTGCCTTCACACAGGAGCTCTTCCCTGCCTGCTGGATAGGAGAGGGAGTCAGCATCACCCTGTGCTCCATGTGAGCTGAGAGGAGCACCATCACGCAGCCTCCTCACCGGTTTTTTTTTAGTTGAACCTCTGCACGATGACGGATTTTTGGAAGCAGAACTGATAGTGGTGAACTATGGGCCATCGAACTTCTCGCTGACTCTGAATCATTACAAACCTTGGTCTGAAATCCCTCAGGGCGGAGTTGCCGAGTCCCTGAGTTGCCGAGTCTAATGGCATGTCTGATTTACGTTAAAATGGCGGTAGTATTTTTGATATCACAATGGGGGAAAAACAGCAACTCCTTTCAGTTAATCACTATGTTGATGATCGAGGCTCAAAGATTTAAGTTTTTAAGTAAAAACTCTTAGATTTTATCTTCTCGGTATCAGCATTTTCTGGGTTTATTTTAATCCATTCTGACAGAGCATAATCTCCCAGAATGTCATCACGGATACTTAAATCAGCCTTTAAAAAAAAAACAAAAACAAGATAAAACAAATTAATTGAAAATGAAATTATAGGAAACTGAAAATGAAATTATAGGAAACTGTCAGACCTGACTTAAAATCATGCCAGATGATCAGTGTTGATATTTATAACACTTCCTCACTACTGTTTGTTATTTTGGTTCCTTTCAAAGTGAAAAGATTGTTATTTTTAGTTTTCAGGTAGGAAAAACGGGCATCAAACCACTGGCAGGATTTCCACTATCCTAACTGCGTAAAACAACTACTGTGAAGAGTAGAACAGTTTACACTCATCTGACGTGAAACACCACATTTAGGACGACACTACACTGTTTTGTGTTGTGAGGTTTTTAAACATTTTGGCACAGCTGTTTAGATTGTTATGATACTCGTCCACACAACCGCCTGCAGCCACTTTTACCTGTTCATTGGCTGACTCGTGTGCTATCAGGAAATAGTCCGCAATTTCTGGAAGATGTCACTCATGGTGTGTAGCTAGTTGGCCAGTCATTCTATGCACTCATCTATCCATGAGTAACTTTCCATAAAGCTTTCATACGCATAAATGAAATGTGTAAACTGCTGGTGCTCGGAGTGCAACGTCAGACAGGGATTCAAGTAGATGAATGTTTACAGTGGAATATGGTACAGTATTTATAGATTTAATGAATATGAAGTTGAATTTTTAGCATTTTGATGTTAAAGATGAGGTCCCTAGGATATAAAATCTGAATCTACACTCACTTGCACACAATGTAAGCCATGTGGGAGTGAACTCAGTGCACAATATGGAACGCAATTACTTTTTTATCATTCTCCTTTGTAATGTGGGTGGAAAATAAGGCTCTGATAAAATGTGGTAAAATAATTCTTTGATCTTGAGTGCACAAAACTGATCACTCGGCTTGTAAAAGCGCTCTGTGATAATCCTGCTTGACTGTACATATGTTTTTGTTTTTTGTAAGCCAGAAGCATTTAAAGGGGGGAAACTGATCTCTTTTTTTTTTTTTTTTTACATTAAAACATTCAAATGGTGTTTGGAAAACTGCTGCCCTTTGTTGTAAAAATAAAGACAAAAACAGTTGTGGTTTACATGAATTAAGATTCATTGAATAAACTCAAAGCGTACATCTCATATGAATTCATGCTTTGTTAACGGAGACGTTGAGTTATTTAATAAATTAAGACTGCAATAAATACAGAGCTTTAGTATTACGTACAGTCACGACAGTGCAGAGGAGCCAGGTGCATAGCATCATGAGTGCAAAGGTTGGGTTAGATAGTACACAGACAGCTGACTATGGAAAAAAGACTACAGGTCCAGACACAACCCAAAAACTGACCAAAACAAAAGGTAAAAAGAGGAAGAATAAGTGGGCTGTTCTCAAGTGTCGAGACAGGACAGGAAGTGACATCATCGGGTGACTGCTCATCTCTACTGCACATTAAAACCATAATCCCGTCCAGGCTGCTGTCCCCCTCTGCTCTAATCTGGGATCAAGGGTTCCCTGCCGGAGCTTTACTCTTATGGTCTTCTCCTCTGTGGAATCATATCAAAGCAATCTACCGTCTTTACAAACTTCTCCACATTACTGTTCTTGAGAAAATAGACTTTTTTTTAATTTTCTTCTGGATCTAAGTAGTAAACGTCTGTACACACAAATCATAGAAAAATAATTCACCGCACCCATCTGAACAGATCGACCAAGTGATTAGAACCACCCGGTTCAGTCGTAGAAAATTAGGGTTCTTGAAGAGAAACAATACTAAATTTCTGGGGGAAACAACTGTGAGAAAATTTCAACTTTGGTCGCAGCTATCTGGCTCTTTTTCCACCCAATATTCTCAATACTCCTCATGAGATTGAAGCTGAATTAGAGTAAAGGAATGTAAAAGGTACCAAAAGAGGCAGCGTTAGAGGAGGGGAGGAAAGGGAAATGACGGCAATATCGAAGGAAAGCTGGACTTCTGGCGTCCACGTGGAGAAACAAGGTGATTTGTTAGGATGAAGGTTCAAATATGAAATGAAATCATGCAGCTCTACTGGTTCTTCTTATCCTCTGGAGGGGAGTAGGGAGGAGGCTTGTCCTGTGAGGAGAGCAGTTGGTTTTCAGACAGTGGCAGAAAGTTCAAGCATCACAAAAACAGACTGGTGACTTTTTATTCTAATGTTTAGGTGAGTAAAAAGCCCACGTCTTCTCAGACTGAGGTTCAAACTTAAACTTTTCTGAAGTTTTAAAGCAGACAATTAGGCTCTAAGAAGGTAGGTAGGAAACAGTAGTAGTGAGACAGTCCGGGGGCTAAATGAGCTCTGCTGAAAATGTTTAATACATTCAGGAATCCCAGCTGAAATCCTTCCTCAACCAGTAAGAGGAAAACAATTCAAAACTACATTTAACCTTGTAATTAAAAAGGTAGGCATAGGCTGTGACATGGCCCTCCCCACTGCCAAAAACACTCATTATAAACAACTTCTAATTACAACATTATGTTCAATAACTTGCTAAATCATTTGAAAGCACAAAATCAATGCTAGAATGAAAACAACTGCTAAAACATCAGCGCAAATATCCACCGGTCGGCAGCTCACCTGTGGCAGGTACACATGCGTAGGGGCCAGCGTGGCACTACTGGCACTTGCTGCTGCTTCAGCTGCTTTGGCCTCAGCTGGAGGAGAGGTGAATTAAGTGTGTTATTATTGTTTTTTCCTCCCTCGCAACGCTCAATTTCTCAGCAAGACCTAGCACTCCGATTGGCTGTTAAATAGAACTGCTTCCACTGATTCCTACCAGGGCAATATAAAAGTTTCCTCCAACCATAGATACCTTAAGATACTTACCTGCTGCCGAAGAGGGTAGGTCTGGGTCATGAGGGGGCTGCTGGCTGAGAGGAGCAGAATAAGGAGGTGGAGGAATGTAGGCAGCAGAGGCTTCAAATGCTGGGGGTGCTGGGTAAAATCCATCTGGACAGAAGCAGAGACAGGTGCATGTTAACATGAATTGAATTAAAAAAATAAAAAAAAAAACAGTACCAATCCAATCCAATTTTATTTGGTAAGCACCTTAAAAACAACACCGTTGACCAAAGTGCTGTACGCAGTAGATAAAAGACAATTAAATAAAGCTCGAGTTTAAGCATAAAAACAAGGCTCAAACCAAGCACAAACACACAAAACGAAACAAGGATCAAAACCAAACTGAAAAACACCACAATTTCATTAAAAAATAAATAGTATACCGGTAATTAAATTGGAACATGGTGTTTACCTGGTGCAGGAGGGTTGGGGTAAGAGTATCCGGGTGGGGGTCCAATGGGGTATATCCCATTAGCAGGTGGAGGAGAACAGGCATAAGCCCCATTAGCCATGTAAGGGCATCCGCCAAAGCTAGCAGTCACTGGTTGACCTCTTGAAGCTAAAAGAGAAAAAGCAAGTGAAGAAGGCTAAAAAAATGAAGATGGTGGTGTAATGATGTAATAAGAATTATATTACAGTGTCATTATTAATATGGAACAACATATACCCTGAGATGCAACCTGCATCATGTACTGTCCAAACTCTATAGCGCCACCTGCAGGAAAGACGATCTTAAAAGTTGCACTGCCCTCCCAGCCACCTGTCAGAGAAGAGGAATTAATGTATGTATTGTATGATGCACGGACCTTAATCTGTCATTTCATGCTCATTGACAAAGTTCTTTTAAAAAATGCTATACAATTGGACACTCATATGTACCTCCAGGTTCCGCGTTGATTGTGCCCCTGATATAATTGGCGCCTAATACAGGTTGCTTGATCTCACAGCCTTTTATTAGGTAGAGGGGCATCATAAAGGACTGCAGCACATCGCGGCCTTTAGCCAGAAAAATCACCTGAGGATGAAAAAATGCCTTAAATCACTTCTTTAGCCTTTCATTTTGGGCACAGAGAAAACAAAAGCTTCTTATAAGTAGAGAAGCCCAGCAGGTATGTGTCATCAGTGAAAGATCTAGTTAGCATCATGACCTGACTGAGTGATTAGTTTGCCGTTTCTTACCCTGTATGGAGTGAGATAGATGCTGCCCTTCCTGCTTTTTCTGAAGGCTTCAGGCAAACTGTCCGCATCGGAGAGAACCAGCTCCACGTTCTCACGACTTATCAACACGCTGATCACAAAAAAATCAAACCACTTCAATTGCCTGAAGATAATTTTAAAAGGCATTTCTATTACATTATCAGCTTATAAACATAAAAAAATCCTCAACATATATATACAAGAGTTTACTGACCTAATAAGTCAACTATATATTTGACTTTAAAATGAAATCACTGGGTTTATTATGCAACTATCAAGTGCCTTAACACAGTTGATTAATTGCTTTCACTAAATAGTATAGTGTTAAATGGATTAGGCTACACAGTGACAGGTGGAAGGACCTTTCTTCTGGTTGAGCTGAAATGGTTTCATAATTACACAGTGAGTTCCAGAAGGATGACTGTAGTTGTGTCCATGAAACACGTGTTCTATAGTTTAAGAGGTCAACATATAAACAAGCAGGAGACTGTGATTAATGGTAAAATGCTCTGATGAATTAGCTTCTCTCCAGAAATCCGTTTACAGATTTATTCGACCGCAGGTGACTGTGGTGATGATATAACGGGTGGAAACCCTTGTTAGACAACAATGCAAATGTGCCATTTAGAAACAGGACATAGTAACGGCTATTTTACAGACCTGTATCTGTGTCGGTGTAATAGTGATGATTTATGTAGCACTATTTTTTTCGTCACATGTATAATGTGTCATAACGCCTAGGATTATTTAATTTTTTATAATAAGCAAATACCAAAGATATGTGTCTCTATCATTACATTAAGGGTGTTTTGAGAGTTTGGTTCTCTGAGAAACTGATGCACGTACGACTCAGTTTTGTCGAGACTATTAGCTAGGTTAGCCTATTTTAGTTCCGTTACCTTTCACTGTTATTGATGATAACTCCACCGGACTCAGAGTTGTTCTGGTTAAGAGCCATATCGACAGGCCTCCGCACCTCTTCAGCAACAATTATAATGCAGGTTATGAGGGTCTCCTATAAGAAAATGTATCCAGAATTTGAGCTAAGGCTCCGTTTGCTGTGTTTGAGCTGATTGAGGTTGTTTTGAGTCGGATTGCTGCCGATGTCACTGCACCTGCTCTTCCGCTTTAAGTATTAGACACGCCCCGGAAATGACGTGGAGAAGGAACGCCGAGTGAGGAACATGTATATTGTCAATCTTTATTTTTATCACCTCAGAAATACTTTTGGTTTATATTCCACGGGTATTATAGTAATAAACACTCTGAAAAGAACAAAAAGAAGGAAAAAAGAATTCAGTTTTTTTGGAATTTAGATAATTTTATTAACATTAAGTGTGTGTGCGCGCACGTGTGTGTTAAATACACTTGAAACTGAATACATAATATATTACTCTATCTCTTTTTAGAAGTGCACTGTAAGTGGGTATCCATAATGTTATCTGCATGCATGCACCCTCAAACCTTCTCAGATGCTCTCCATCAATAGTCCATCTTCTCTTTAGACCAGAGGAAGCATTGCAATGTTATCCAGCGTTAGATCTCTGTGTGCAACTGGACTTGTTTAGGTTTCCTTGAAGATGTTTCGCCTCCTCTCCAAGAAAGCTTTTTCAGTTATGAGATTACTAGGGGCAGAGCTTGAAAATTTAGCTCTTGTGGACCATTAACATGTTATTGATCTGAATGTTCACCTGAGAGTCGCTGGCAGGGTCGTTGGCCTAGTTTTAGTTTCGGTGCTAGGTCAACGACCCTGCCAACGAGAGGAGGTGAAATTTCTTCAAGAAAACCTAAACAAGTCCAGTTGCATGCAGAAATCTAACTTTGGATAACTTTGACTTGGATGAATGAGAACCCACACAGAAACATTGCAATGTTGTTCTCTAAGAATTGAAAGGTTTTGAGGTTATGGACAATTCACTTAGTTTAAATGAGATCAAACCCAATAAAGGTGATGGTATTTCTTAATCTGGGGTAAACATGATTTCCTTTTTGGGTCAATAAGCTTAATGTGTGACATGCAGATGAACTGTATTCACACATTAAGATTGTAAGTGTTAAATGATCTCATAACAGAATCCCAACTTTTATGACATTTTTAGTTCAAGACAGATCACAACTTTCCAAGTTTATTCAGGTTTTCCAGGGATATTTTTTTTAAAGACAATATAATCCAAAATAGTTGATTACAATGCAAAACATCTCCTTGAAATACATGCCCTATATGAAAGACCAGTTTTTCCTTATGTGCTTAAAAAAAAAAAAGAAAGCTTCACACACATTACAATGTGACAACAGAAAATATGAACAGTAACAAAAGCAGGGCTAAGACTAATAACACCCAAACCTAAAAGGAGGACTTGCCTCCTGTAGCAATTAGTTTTAGCTCTATAATGTGAGTGTTCTCTTCAGGGATGGTATTTATGTGATAAAATAAGTGTGGTGTAAGGAATGTTTGTTGTTCACCGAAGCTTACTTCAAAGTTTTTGCAGCCACTAGTGTTACCACCTTCAGGAGGAAGTGATGACTTCCGGCTGCTGTGCGATCGTTCAACAAGACAACGCTTCCCTATACTGCAGAGGCACATAGACACACACGGCCCAGTCATTACACCAGACAGAATCTGGATATAAATCATCATGTCCGCACAAAATGAGCCTCCCCACACTGAAGACAAGCTACTGCACACACCTGAAAAGGTAACAAGAGAAAATATTTTTTCTGGATTATTTCAAAATTTTACTTAGTACTGGTTTCAGTTTGGTTTTCTTCCACAGTGTTGACATGGCACCTTGGTGATGGTGAATTTTCAAAGTCAACTTTTAACTCTCATTTCTATTGAGATCTTAAACACTATAACATTGTTTTTCTATTTTATGTGAAAGGCCTAGATCTTAAAATGTCAGCTCTTCGTCATGGTGGTCAAAACGCCTGTTTGAGGATGCTGTGACTTTGAGTCATTGCAGTCTGAAAATACACCGCTGAATGTGTCGCAACTGTTGCAGTCGCCTCATCTGTAGGCGATTGTATCAGTCACGAAACTCAACAGACTGTCCTCCAGGTCACAGTAAAAGGTCGGCCGCATTAACCTTAGATGCCTATATAGAATCTTTGTACATGGCGGTAAGTGCTATTAGGGTGGGGCATGTAACATTGTATTTAAAGATAATTACCATCGGGCTACACTGTGGTAGCAACAAATTAAATCCTATAATTACTGTTTTCAATAATATTGTTGAAATAACTTTGGTACACATGTTTCAGGATGTAATGAGCTTTTAAAGTGTTTCTGGAAAGAAAATGTCAATTGAAACAATGAACAGAGCTGAATTTAAGTGTATTGTAGCATAATGTGTAGTGATTCATTTACTATAGAGCTGTTGAATGTGAATGTTGCTGTTGTTTTTGTCTGGTGCAAAATACTTCAGTTGCAATAGTCAAATTCTTAAAATTGTCACATTTTCCATTTTTAAACAAGCTCTATGTCATATACTGCATAGAAACAACTAAAAACCAGTGACTGCTCAGAAATCAGCAGCAAGGCGATTACAATATGCAGTAGTTATTTCCATTTTAAATTGTTTTCTTTCCTTTGCAAGATCTCTTCCAGCCACACCCGCAAACTAGCGCTGACAAGGAAAACACGAGAAAGGAGGGTATGTAGTGGAACACCTGGAATGCAATCAAATAAACTCATCATCGATTTCATGCGTTTCATGGGAAAATAACTGTTTTCATTCAGGATTTCATGGAAAATGAAAATCCTGAAGAAAAAGCCAGGAGACACAAGGAACAAGAGGTGTCGTCATTTATACACTATGTTCTAGATCAGTAAAAGGATATCCTCTCATCTGTGTTCTCACTATATCTTTGTCTAAAGATGAAGCCTCTGTATAAGGAGCTGCTGTACACCATCACTCATAAACTGGGTAACCCATCCTCAGGTGAAGTCTTCACAGATCATCAGCTTCATGAATACATCAAGGAGGTAAAAAGCTCAGCTTTGTGCATTTATCAGCGCCAACACAATCACTGACTTCTCTCCTTCCATCATCCTACCAGGCTTTTGGTATGACGGAGCAAGAACATAATGACCTGTTCAAAAGAGTTGAAAACAGCGAGGTGAGAAACGTTTGTTACATTGATTCAAAAGCAACAAATAGCTTTTTAAAAATCGCCACTCGTTAATAATGATAACCCGCAATTAATCATAAACCCATTGCAGCCTCCAGTATACTGCCTGATGGCCACTGTAAAGGAAGCCAAGGGGATTCTGGGAAAAGACATCAGTGGTAAGGGGTTCATTAAGCAACCAAAAACACTGGTATTGATACTGATTATTTGATTTACGTTTTAGTAAAGCTCTTCTGAAATAACATTACAAAGCTAGCAGCCTAAACACAGTTTTGAAAGTCAGTTAGAAGACATTAGACTAAAACAGGGACATTACAGGAGTATAAAAGACGATGAGCGGTGCCACCATGGAGAAGGATACTGTGGGCTAAGGAAGGAACCACCACCTAGCCAAACAAACAAACAAGCTGCTGATGGATGGGACCCACCTAGTGTGATTAAACCTGGGGCTGTGCAATCCTGCGAGACTCCATAGACTGACACTTTTGTTCAGATAACCCACCCGAGATGAGTGGTGGCATCGCTTAAGATGCCCATGTTGCAATGCATGAGCAGAGCTATACATCAACAGGAAAAATGTATCATTTACAGTGGCGCTGTGGAAAAACGACACCAAACCCAAAGGCAGTTATCCAGTTAAGCATCAAGTGCAGCATATTAGAAAGAAGTGTTCTGATGCTACTACTGTCATAAGTATGTTGCTTTATGATATTTTATGTGTTCTGAATAGGTTTTAGTGACCCTTACTGTCTACTGACCGTAATGGAGGATGAAGATGAGAGCCGAACACACCGGTCCAGAGATAAGCCCTCTAAATCTGTTGTAAAAGATGCTGTATCACTGGACAAAATCTACCAGACTGACGTAAAGGTCCAGACTCTGAACCCTTTATGGAACCAGACCTTCATCCTGTAAGTCTATCTATCTATCTATCTATCTATCTATCTATCTATCTATCTATCTATCTATCTATCTATCTATCTATCTATCTATCTATCTATCTATCTATCTATCTATCTACAATCATCTTCATACTTCCTTTTTGATTTAGAGAATTTGATGAAATCATTGGAGCCAGCTTCCACCTTGAAATATGGTGAGGGATCCATCCAGAACTCATGCTGCTACCTTCCCACTTCATTGCACTCACCTCAACAGGGATGATTTTCTGTTTCAGGGATAAAGATGAAGGTGTTTCTCTCACTAACATACTGGGGGAAATGAAAGGCCACTTGTCTAGTTTAACAAGGTATCACACCGTCTGTAATATGCAACACGTGAAGGGGCATCTGAGCAAAAACTGCTGAACGTGTGTGTTTTTAGGATGATCAAGGAGGCAACAAAGGAAAGGGGCACTGATGACTTTTTGGGAAAAGTGATCCTAAAACTACAGGTAATAGTCTATAACATATGTTTTTCACTTTTTTGTGGTTCTAGTCCGTAATCAGTGTGTTTTTACTTTAGGATCTTCACTGTGTTGAAGATAATTGGCACAATCTGGAGCCCAGAACAGAGACCTATCCTGAACGGGGACAGTGCCACCTGCAGCTTAAATTCATCCATAAATCGGTAAAAATGTTTTCCTATATTGCAACACCTATACCAAACTTAAGGAATGTAATCCAAACCCCTTATTTAATTGTGTGATATTTTACATTCTTTTTGATTATTGTGGCTGACAGAGAGATGGGAGCCTGAGTGCTGGCCGTAGTGCCTACATCAACTATTCTGGTATTCTGCAGCAGTTTGTCCAGGCCTACATTGCCAAGCAACAGGAAAGGATAAGCATATATTACCTTTACATACAAAAATTCCTTTGAGTATGTCACTTTATGATGTTCCTCTCCTATCTTGGCCCCTCAGACCACTGGTCCATGGAAAGGAGAACTCCGAGGTGAAGCTCAGACCCTGCTGGAGTTCTATGCAACACAGAATGACCTCTCACCTTTTCTTCAGGACCTAGCGTAAGCATCGTGCTAAAACTTGGCATGTTATTTTATGAAATTGTATATGTTGCTCTGAACAAATGTTGAAAACAAGCTCCAGACTGCATCACGCATCAGGTGACGGCTCGTATTACTAAATATAAGTTAAAAAGTGAATGCATGGACTGTACTTTCTTAAAAAAACTTAACTTATCCATCAGCAACCACACACAAAATGACTTTAGCTGGTTGCAATATTGTAATGCGTGTGGTTTGGAACATTTTATTCTGCTATGTAACCAATAAACCTGTCCTGTTTGTCCCTGACAGGAAATGGGTGGCCTACAGTAAACTATACCAGAGTTTGGAGGTGGACTCGTCTGTCCTGTTTCAGCAGTTAACCAGTATAGAATACCACTGGCACCAGCAGGAGCTGCCATACCAACAGGTATGCCTGACACCGAATTCGACCATTTCACAGTATCAATTAGGCAGCACAGTTGCATCTTATCAATAAGGTTCTGCTGTTAAAGAAAACAAGCACAGGTCAGTAAAGGCTGTCTGACTCTTCACTGCACCTGTTATCGCTTTAATTTACACCAAAAGAAGGTGAATTGATTCATAGTCACACGCAAATCCAAAATATCTTGGCCAAAGGGTTTGAAGACTCTTTCACATCCTGCTTACCAAAATATTGTGAAGAAACCAGGTGTCCAAAGTGTTCCGTCTGTGAACAGAAACAGGAACTTGGCGACTCTCTTCATGGTTTCCTTCAGTATGGTCTCTGTCTGGTAGCCAAATACAGAGACATTTTCCCGGCAACTTCCACTGCGACTCCAAAGCTGCACACGCTGCTCAGGTACGTTCACTGAAGGTGTTTGTAGATTTCCGAAAAATGTCATTAAGTTACTATTTCTGAACAATTATTTTTAGAATCTTGGTCCAGATCTGTAAGACTAAGGCATTTCAGAAGCTGAATCCAGCTGAATTTGACCTCCGTGATGAGATCAAGGGGGCCATACTGGTTAGTAACAAGCATCTACCAGCGCGTGAGTGCACGTGCAATGTTCTTTGATGACCAACTGTAGGATTTTTTTGTGCCAGACAGGAACACAGGAGTGGTTTTCCATTAAAAAGGGTTTACATCAGCCAATGACGAAGGTAAAGGCGTCATTATTGCATTTTGATGTGAGCACGCATGTGACGGCATGTGTTTTTCCATCACACTCACTCACAGGACCTGCCAGAGATCGTGGACGCTCACTCCAGGTTTATAGGAGAGGTCCAGGAAGACATCAAGCACAACAAGGATGTCTGGAATCGGGTGTTCGCCAGGTATGATTGATCAATTGGAATGTTTTCCAAGACAAGGACAAGACACAGACTTCACGGTGTTGCAATAATTCCAGTTAGTTTTATAGTAAGTTTTGTTACAGTTTTAAAGCCACATTTTCAGTGAGGTTTTATAATGTTATACACTTTCAAAAGTGATTTGTCAATCAAATATGAACAGTCTGTTCATCACCCCAGTGCAGTGCAGGTGGATTCATTCACTGTCGTCTACAAAAAGCTGGATTCGTTAGTAAGTTCTTTTCACAACAATTAGCTTTTCTGACTCTTTTTATTATTTAATTTCATCACACCCGATTTTTCTTATTTGCTCCCACCAAGCTGGCAAAGGAAGTGAGGGAAAACTTAGCCCTGATTGAAGGTCACATGGAACAGAATCTGGCCAACAGCCTGTTCCCTGTTTACCAGAACCTTCAGAAAATCCAGAAAGAAAAGGCTTTCTTACAGAACAGGTGAGTAACCACACACCTAATTTGACAAAAAATGATCTAAATGTCACTTGCAAACAATTCAATCAGTGGAAGATAAAACATCCTTGTGTTTGCTGTGTTTTCAGGGGAGTTCTTGAGTTGGCAAACTTTCAGGAAGGCTTCAGAGAGGCTCTGCCCTACTGGCTGAATCAGGTATTCAGTACCACCCAGGAGAGGGTGGAGAGGGCCGTGCAGGTAGACCAGGTACGTTTTTGTTTTTTGTTTTTTTTTCTCGGTTTTTACACTTGGTTTCATTTGCGGTGTTTATTAAGAGCACAGTGTTTGTTTCCTCTCACAGCTCCAACCCCTGCAGACTGGCGCTACGCCAGTCAAACACAGCTCCTCCGCCGTGGACCTGGTGGCATGTATCCAGCCTATTTGCCAACTGTGGGAGAAGCTCTTCTGGCCTGATCCTGAGGAGGCCTTCATGCTAATGGTGAAAATCACTGAGGTGAGGAAGACCTGAGTAGTGACAATATCACAGGAGCAACCAAGTACCCTTACACTACTAGTAGAAGTAAAACATACTGAAGTCCTGTCCAGGGTGTCTTTCTTAGCATGTGGAATACAAAAGCATGTGCTCACAGGTGGATGCAAATAATTAAATGCCCTCTGGAGTACTTATTGAGAAGACAAGTACAATAGGATAACCTCTGAGATGGAACCTTTTTTAAGAGAGCCAATACCTCAAAGTGGCCCCTAGCTGGTGAAATGTGATAAAATGTGATAAAATGCTCTTTAGGGCAACCTAAGACAATTCCCTCTCAGGTATTTTTCAAAAATAAAAAAAAGAAAGAAATGAAGTGCATGTTCTTTTCTAGCAGATGAAATTTGATACAGTGTGTAAAATAACATAAAGTACATTCTAGAATGGATTTCTCGTGGATAAACCCAAATAAAATCCCCCTTTCGGCACCCTGCAAAAAGGGTCCTGATGTGCCCCCTCCTGACTGCACCTGGGGGGGAAAAAAAAATCCATCTCCTGAAAAGCATGGGCCTGATCAGGGTTTTTTTTTTTATTTTCACAGGATGTGTGCAAGATAGTGGTGAACTACTGTCAAATCCTAAAGCGGAGGGTCCGGCTGCTGTCTGAGAACTCCGACCATGGCGGCGCCATCAACATGGTGGGTGCAAAGCAAGTGGGAAAATGCTTGTCATGAAACAATGCTTAATGTTGTTGATCATCATTTCATGCAGTTGTGCGTGGTTGTGAATGACCTGGAGTACCTGCGGTCAGTGATCTCCACGCTGCCGACGGATCTGAAGTGGGTGGTGCTTCGAGACCAGACCCAAAATGTGATCGGCGAGAGCCAATTCAACAACACCCTGCCCTTGCAGCTCGTGCAAGCTCAGAGCTTTCTTTGTCGAGAGATTCGTTCTGCTTTAGACACGCTCGGAAAAAAGGTACACCATCAACAGTCACCTCTCCGGCAGTCAGTAAATACTTGTAGTTCAGAAGGAACGATCTTCATAATTAGCCCTCATCCACCGTCGTTTCAGTTAAAGACAGATGTTGAGAGTCACGTGAGAAGCATGTCCACCAGACAGAGACTTCCCTCCAAGTCCACAGAGGATGTGAGTGAGCGTTACTGTGATTTAATCCAAACACAGTGTGGCCCTGTGAGAGAAAATGGCCTTCCTCTGTTCTGTTTCAGGCTGTGGCCCCGCTGATGCGCCATCTAGAACAAGAGCTAGGGTACATGAATGAAAACCTGGTTCAGGAGAACTTCAACAGGTACCAGACCGGACCACGCAGCCCGGCCACGAGCCACACTGCATTTCTGTACCTTTCCTCAAACCCATGTGTGATATGATGAAATGACGAGTCATTAGTGGAAATATAAATGGAGTCCGCTGCACTGAAACCCGGCAGCTGAATTTCTTTCTAATCCTGTTCTTGGTAGACACCACGTCCCACAAAGTGGTTTTGAAGAACCGCGTTGTCGTTTTGATTCAGTTTTTCTCTGTGTTTCAAGCCTCCTGACTCCTTTGTGGGAGAACTCGGTGAAGATCCTCCACCAGATGGCCACTCAGCATCCCCAACAGGAGGGGCTGATGGTGTACTGCCAGAGGCTGCAGTATACCCTGCAGGTTGGTTATCAGGCTCCCCTTGTTTTGGGAGGATAAATAAGACACTTTCAACCTCCCAAAAGGTGCTGCTTTTGTAGTGTTGTGTTGAATAGGGGAGAAATGAGCTTTATGATGCAGAACATGAACACACATGAAAGTAACATGAATTTTCTGTTTTTATGAACTGTTGTTCATTCATTAGGTCATCTACTAAAGTTATTTTGTGTCCAGATAAAATGTTATATCATGATGCATATTTATTTTCATTATAGGTCCAAAATATTCCAGGCTAATATGTGTGTTTTGATCTGGCTAATATGTGCGCTTGTAGTTTACAACAAAGAAATCACATATGCTCAAGCTTCTATTAATCTATGACCCTGTGGGGAGAGATCCGGCTAGTTAGAAGAACTAAAAGTCACATTTTTTGGGCTCTTTTGTCTTGCGTGAATGTCAGTGTATGGAGCAGTGCTTCCATGCTGAAGGGAATGGGCTCTCCATGAATACACTCCACTCTGATGAGTACAAGGTGAGCTCACAGACGTGAAATAAGGCCACTCTAGTAAATATCAGCTTTGACAGGAAACATTTTACCTCTCCCTCCTGACTCAAGGCTCTCAAAACATACCTGACTCACAACTCCCTGAGCAGCCAGCAGCTTATGGAGAAGTTTCTTGAGAAAAAAGTCTCGGAGCAGGTGAGCTGGCGGGTCGCAGGATCAGGGTACGACAAACTCGGAGTAGATGTTCAAACGCTTTGTTGCTTGTGTACATGGCAGAAAGGCTACAGTGGGGAGAAATACGGGGCCGTCACCCTCCTTACGTGCTACAGGAAATCAGACTACAGGCTCCATGTTGAAGTATTAAATGCAGTCAACCTCCTTCCAATGGACTCTAACGGTAAAACCCACAGCACCGGTATTCAGATAACTGTAGGTGTGTGATGTTGGTCAAAAGAGCAGTGTCCTATGTTCCTGTCAGGCTTCAGCGATCCTTTTGTACAGCTGACCCTGGAACCGAACCACGTCTTTCCTGTGGTGGAGAGCCGCTGCACCCAGATCAAAAGCTGCGATCTCAACCCCCTTTTTGACGAAGCGTTTGAATTGTAAGTTTTGGCTTGGTGTCAGATCTCCGGCGTCGCCTCCTGTAGCGCTCTAACATCCAGCTCTGACTGCTCGGTGCTGCAGCATGGTGTCGCCGGAGCAGTGCCTGGCTGCCGGGGCCTGCCTGGTTGTAACGGTTTACGATCATGACAAATTGAAAAGAGATGACTTTCAAGGCGAGGCCTTCCTGGCCCTCAAGGATATCCCAGGGGTCAAAAAAGTAAAGGAAGAGGACGTAGTCCACACACAGCCAGACGATAAACCAGAGCAGATTCGACTGAGGCTAATGCATCCCAGACCTAACGGTAGTATGATCCATCACTGAGCACCTCACATATGCTACACACCAAATGCATATTACAAAATATATATAGGTATATTATAAGATTTACTGAAAATTTCATCAACTAAATTTTAAAACTAGATTTTTTTTTTGTGATAGAGCAATTCATTTGTAGAGTAAAAATTAATTTAGACCTTGAAATTTTGAGAATTCACGCCCAGCTTGCATCACCACCTTAAACAAATTCAGTTGTAATTCAAAGGACTTTTGTTTCTTCCAGAGGACAGCCTTCTGAGTTTGCTGGAGTCCAGAAGAGGTGACCGTCAGACCCAAGCGTTTGTGAAGAAGCGAAGACAGAGAGAAAAACAATCGCAGGAAGGGAAGCAAGTGTAATGAGGACGCAAACCACGTCTCCAAAAATATACAATTTGTTTTAATGATCTGTACCAAAAACAAAGATAAATCCACTCAGAAACACTGGGGTTGGATGAGCTATACGCATGTGTAAGTACAATATGCTGAGCATCACAGAGATCACACTCCGACACCTGTATTTTACACAACTGTCTGGTTCCTGATGTTGAATCTACTCAGTGCAACAGATGATTACGATACCAATCCTCTATGTGTGTATATAAAATATAGACTACATTTGACAGACTGAGCTGTAAAAGATTACTACAAATGTAAAAAATTTTGGCAGAAAAACTGTGATTATGCTGCAGCAATAAACTTATCAAAATGACCTTGGACAAAAAAACGTGAGTTAAATGTTAAAAACTTAATGTAAAAAATATGAATTTTGTAATTCAAAAAGACTACACAGGTTATCCAAGTAGGTTTGTTTTGATTGTTAACATGCTTTTCCCCCTGTTCAGGTTGTGGTATGTAAAATACCAAACAAAACCTGAGTGCTTTGACAGAGACCAATGTTGTCACTTTAAAACAAATTTTACTAGATCCTTTAAAATGATTTCCATTAATATTCAGAATTGATAAGTTTTAATATCTATTAATCTTAAAAAAAAAAAAAAAAAAACCTAGGAAAATTGCTATAATCTAACTGGTATGGACAGCTGTATTCTGGCTGTAGTGGTAATGGTGTCAGAAACAATTAATGAGAATGTTTTCAGTCTGAAATGTTGATTATTGGTTGAGACAATTCATCTCAAAAGAGAACAAACCAGCAGTCATCCATCCGTGCTTCAGTATCTGAATGAGGCTACAGAGCCTCATGCTGATCAGCACTTTTTGTTACATCTGTTTTGATACAGATGCAGGGAATACACATGTTCTAGGATCAACAATACAGTAATTCAGATTGAAGTATTAACTGTTCTTTTTCCTCAGCAGGAGGGAGTGTCTTAAAAAAAGGTTACGATTAAAATACAGCTGAAAATCAAGTCTTTAATGGCTTGGTGGAATTTTTTTTTAAAGTTTTCTGGATTTGACAATAGTAGTGCAGCAGCAGACATGTCGGGTTGGGACCATTGAAATTAAAAAGGCCAAATTTTCATAACCATTAACATCTTGCACAATTTTTCTTATAATCTATCATTCTTTTTAAACCAAAGAGCTTTAAGTATGCTTGAAAACAATGTGGCAGGACTAAAGAAGTTCCAAATCAAGAAAATTCTTAGTTACCTGCAGCCTGGGTAGTATTATGTGAGTAAAATGAGAACTGAAATAGTCAACTGTTTAATATAAATATTAGCAAGACTGTTGCCAACATAATATTACGTAACTGTCTTTAAGGATGGATGACATTGCGGATATATCTCCTAAATTGAGCAAGTTATATCTTTCTGCATTAAAATATGGATTGTATGTAAATATTTCAGCAATTTTAAAAATTACTTTTACAATCTAGAACAGTGTTGCTGGTCAATAGCTAGTAAAATGTACTGGTGGTCCATAACACTGGAACGATAATTAATCCTGAAATTAATGATAAGAGTTTTCACATTATCATTAAAAACACCAAACCACATCAGTGCTTATGTTGTTAACAACAATCTAAGAGCTCACTTTGACCTTGACGTCACTGTTCAGTAACCGTTCAGTTGGAAAGCTGGTATCTGTGAATCTCGGACTCGATGGGGGGGAATCAGCTGTGGTCCCAGTGGGTGGTGAAGTCAAGAGAGAGGCTGCTCCAGGGACTGTTCAGAGCAGAGTGGGCACTCTGTGGATGTGGAACAGCTATCACACTGGAGTCCATGGCCACAGGGCAGCGACACCGAGCCCTGCTTGCCACAAGTCACGCAGCACTGCCTTTGCTTCCTGTACACTACCTGGAATAGACATAAAACATTTTCACCTCAAACATCACCTAAAAAAAAAACCACGTGATCATTCAAATTCTATATCTTCTATCATACAGGTTAACACCGAACTCTAAGATCAAATAGTTCTTGAAACTGTATTTCTTAGCCTGTCAAAAAAAAAAAGTACCTGTTCTACAGCCTGTAAGCAGCTACAGAGCTGAGCCTGCAAACTGAGGACAGACTCCAAAGGAAGCCGGTGGAGCAGCTGGAGTTGGTGAAGCGCTAGGTGAGGATTGTCTCCACTCCTTAAGCTCTCCAGCGCCTCCTGCAGGAGAGAGGCCTTCCTCTGGGCCTCCTCCTCGGCATGTCTGGTTCTCTCTGCCTCCATGGCTAACCTTGCTGCATGAGCACGTGACTCCTCTGCATCCGCTTTTAACGCTGCCCAAGACTGCAAGAGGCCAGAAAGGCACAGAAATTACAGGATTTACACTGTAAGTACTGAAAAGACATGGATCACATCTGTTCTCAGATTTAAATGATTTCTATGGTCTGTCCTAACTGGTGAAACTATAATTTATAGGCATATCTTAGCATTAACCAACCTGAGCTGTGTGTCTCCAGCTGTGACCCCACTGTTTCAATGCTCTGTGGGCTTCCTCCAGTTCTTGTTTGAGACGAGAGGACTCAGCACAGGGGCCAGAGGCTAGAAGGGTTGGGGGTGTGCCGGGAGAACCCTGGCCTGTAGGAAAATGCTCCCAAATATTGGGGCTCATGCCATTTAAACCTACAAAAAACATATAGGATATTGTATTAAACCGGCATACACAAACTTTTAATGGAGTAAATATAATCCAACAGACCTAAAGAACTATGTGATGGCCCTAAGAAGGTATTTTCTGACTGGCTGGGTTGAGACAGGTGAGAAGAAAAGAATGGGGAAGTGTGCGGCCTGATTGGTGGAGAGGGTGAAGGGGAGCTGAAAGGAGCAGAGCTGCTGAAGGATCCGGGGATGTTGACTGGAGCAGAACTCTGGAACTGGCTGCCTCCTAAAAAGAGACAAAAAAATGGAAGTTATGGTCACGTCCAAAACTGTATTTGGTGAAATTCTAGTCAATTTAAAGTACCCAGCATCACTCCCACACTGGACAAAGTTGAACTGCTCTCTAAGCTCCTCTCCAACGCCGACACACCAAAGTCATTCAGGTCGAGATCATCCAAGGCCGACTCTGTAAATATACACCAGAATGATGTATCACATGCTTATTTTCATCATTGTACCTTAGTAAAGTGTTGTACGCCTCCACCTACCAACAACTGACTCCACAGTCTCGCTAGTGGGGTAAAAGGGCAGTGCATTAATATTCATGCCAGATGAAATGCCAGATCCAGGTGTTCCAAGTGGGGCGGGACTGGGCGGTGTAGCGGCGAGACTGGAAGGGATGCTGGAGGACAAACTCAGAGGGCTGCCAACAGGTAGACACACTAACAAGTCCTGAAAGAAGAAGAATTGAGAAGATAACCATACAGAGTCCAATTTCTGAGAGAATAAAGCATAAATGTGATCTTGAGGTTAAACTGTACCTGTTTGCTTTGGGTAGATGCAATTTCTCTGTTGCGATGCTCAAGAGCAAAACACCTCTGCTTCGCCTGAAAATATAGTTCAAATAATAAATGACATAGTCCAGAGGTTTCCAAATGTTCAAAAGGAAATTTTTTTTCAGTTTTTTTTTTTTTTTTTTTTACAGATAGTCTATAGAGCATTAAGGCTACTAAATTAGACTGAAAACTTTCATCAGAAACCTTCCATTCAATGAACAAATTTTGAGAGAATTTTTTTTTTTTACTTTGAATTCTTATTTTAGAAAAGGTTTCATTAAATTCTCACATTTCACTACTACCCGGTTTACTGTTTTTCCTCTAGATTTCTCACCTGATCCTCCCTCTCAAAACCAGGTGCCCTGCAGTACCCTCCCTCTCCTACCCAAGGCGATGGGGGTTCTGCTCCTCCACTTGCATGCTCGCAAAAAGAGAGAACGCTTCCCAGCAGCCCCTGCTCCTCTGCACATGAGCCTCCTGATACTGAGAAAAGGTCTGGTGTACATCCAGATGCAGCTACTGGCCCCACACTGTGTTTGCTGGGACTTGAACAATCTTCTGGTGCAAGGAGTGGTTCTGGGGGTCTGGAAGGTGGAGGGGAGCTTGGTGAGGGGAATGAAGGTTCCTCTGGAACTAGGGGCTCTGGAAGTAGTTTAAAAAGGAAAGTAAAATTTAGTTCTGTGTAGGAGTTCAATCATCCGTATTGCAATGTAAATGAGCCACTATGAAAGGATTAGAATGACACTAAAGTAACTTACTTTCAATGTGAGCAAAGGCACAGAATGGCCCTCTGGGACAGCTGCCACACTGCTGCATGTCGTTACACTTAGTGGATTTATAGATCTATAAAATGACAAATCAACATGTGATAATTTGGACCAGAGTTTGACTCAGATCTCTGCAGAAACCTACAAACCTCTGGATGAAATTGCTGCTCTGTCCTGGTGTGACAATACTGACAACCCTCGGCTCCCTCACATTTACTAGGATCCCCCCATTCCTCACTCTGTTTCACAGCAGGACACGGCAATGCTCTGTGGAAACAACATACAGTGAAACTATTAAAATGTGTCTGCAGTAGGATAAAAGCTACAGATGGTATAACAAAGCACCTGTATTTGTGTTTATGTGGGCTCCGCCTCCTGTCTTTGCTGTTATGGTAGTATGGACAGGCATAACCTTGACGACAAAGACGAGGAGGTTTTTTACAGAGCTCTGTCTTGTAGTGGGACAGCACATAATTGTGATCTAAAGAGTTTCAAAGGAAAGACACAGATGGTTACAATAACGTAAACAATAAAATAGACTGTTTGGACAGCAAAATAACCTCCTCAGTGTAATTGATGCATTTAAATATATATTCATCGTCTGGCTTTCTGACTCAAAATTCATGCAAATGTACTAAGTGAATATGTTCAGTAAAGGCATATTAAAACACTGATTACCTTGCCAGCGTGGTTCTTCACTCACTGTCTTCTCTATGAGGGCAGTACTCGCTGCCTGTCCTGACTGTCCATCTCCCTCTGTTGCCCCCACACCTCCCTGAGACTCCATTACTTGCACTTCTCTGTAAAATAATAATTAAAAAAAAAAAGGCTGTGAGAATCAAAACGACAAACACAATACCAAAGTTTGGCTGTTTTTCAATTAGCAATATTGCACCTGATATCATAAACAGGGCTGCGGAGGTCATGTGACCCATGTGCAAAGGCACAATGGGAGCCATTTTTGCTGCAGTGGCCTTTTGCATCCGTTTCATGGATACAGGATCCAGTCTTATAGTAACGAAGATGATATCTGCGTTCTGTGTCACCTGCTGTCCGGTGTAAAAATGGACATCTGTAAGACATAATAGAAAAAATTATCATTTAAAACATGCATTTGACGTTATTCAATTCTTGCTAGTACTAGTAACACATTTATACTTTAGAGTAAAATAGAAAAATATAGTTACAAGAGCTCTAAACATCATTTAGGCATGCTAAGGTGACAGCAGCAGGAGGAACTGTTCCAAATGTTTATGCATCAGTTTAGCAGCATGTTGCTGATTAGCATGCAAGACATGCTACCCATCTTTGAATTAATTCAATTTCCAGTGGAATACTATAGACCCTGTAATTAAGAACATAAAGGCCCAGGACAAGAAAGTGCTTAAGAGGGGAAGACACTGTTCTTGAAAAAAGATATTTGCAAAGTGGTTCACGTGCACATCTTAAAATTCAGCATGAAAAAAGAGAGAGAATGCAAGTGTCTTTTCCTTCCCATGAGAGTAACTTTTATTTGAACCAAGAAAATTGCCTTTTGACGTCGCCATTTTTAGCGTAGATACAATAGAATTAGAACCACTTTACTGAAATGTCCTTTAATCCTTTCAAATGCGTCATAACCAGGGGCAATTACAATAAGCGATACTACTACCACCACCAACACAGAACATTGAAACAGTGGGGTCACAGCTGGAGACACACAGCTCAGGTTGGTTAATGCTAAGATTTGCCTATAAATTATAGTTTCACCAGTTAGGACCAATATTCCCACTAATAATAAAGCAATAAAGTTACAGATTGCGCTTAGCAAGTTTACTTACTCATCTCCATCAGGACATGTGCCAGTTCCCTCATCATATTTGGTACAATAGATATCAGGACTGTAGTTAAAGGTCCCATCCCGCCTGCGGATCGGCCTGCGGCGCCGCTGGTTCAGGAAATGCCAGTGGAAACAGGAGAAAGGTCTGTGTTGTGTACACTTATGCTGTACAAACAAGGGGCACTGCTCGGTTCTGAATTCCTTCAGATATCTAAGGATATAAAAAGTGAAAGGTATTAATAATTTCTTACATTTTGTTGTTGCAGTAACTTTGAATGACCCCCATCATTAACAATTATTTTTTCCTACAGTGGATTTAGGCCTTTACTCTGCACTACTTCAAAGACAAAGCTCTCCCCTTTCAAGATTACATACAGTATATACCCACTGACATAGACTTTAACTGAACAACCATAGGCTGCTTTAGTGGACATACTCCCGTTACTATATAAAACATCACTTTAAAGGCACTGTTTAATAATTCTAAAAAGTTTAAGATTTTTTTGGTCATATATTATTTCCAAGTCAAGTTAATCTAAAGTCTTGTAAAGGTAACCACACGTGAGGTTGTGTACACTTGGTTAGCTAATCCAGCTAACTAGCAACGTACGTGTAATGCTGAGGTTTCTCGGGCTGCACGTTCAAAACGGTTGCAGGAGACGTCGAGCCTCCAGCGGGTGAAGACGAGGAGGACGAAGAGGGTCCTCTTGTAGTCGCTGCCGAAGATGATGGGGGCTGCGAATGAGTTTTAGACATTTTATCAGTTTCAAGCCTAATAACGGGAAGCTTGTTTTTAGCTTACTGGCTAGCTATTATCATTAGCTTCAAAATCCGCATTCTTCTGCGATGTGAGCTTGCGCAAAGCAGGAGGAAGTAGAAGCAACGGAACAGCTCGGGACAATGCGGAATTATGGGTTGTGAAGTCCAATTATAAATACTGATTATGGAGCATATATAGAGTTGAAACCTTTATGACATTGCATATTATATGTTTATACAAACTCTGACGTTTTAAAAAATAAGAGATACAGTTCTTTGTTTAAGCTTCTTTCGTGCTTCTTTTGATTAGCCTTTTCTATTGGTTGTATTGCCTGTCTATTTTGAAAGAGAGCCAATGAATGTGTAGTGGCCAAGGACAATGACGTCACAAAAAAGTATTAATACTCGACCTCAACCCTCCTCCCACACTTTCTTCTCAGCGATTGCGTAGTGATCGAGGTCTTATCGGAGCTTCGAGGGATTAACCTAAAGGTAATAAATACTTGTTAAGTTAATGTGTACGTACCGGTTACTTTCTTAAAATTTTTTTTAAAAAATCCATCGACCATCGAATTTCTGTGTACTGTACTGCTTCTATATAGCTCAGGTCTTCGCTTGCTAACGTTAGCTAAAAATAGAACAATGGAGACCTTTACCGTCGAGTGTTTAATTTAAACCTTAATCTCGTTGATTGGTGTTGAAGTTAAATCTTGTTGCCGGAAATCAACATAATCTCGACGTACATTACCTGACAAGATTGTTTACGTTCGTAAACGTGTCAAAGCTGTATTTGTGTGTGTGTGTGTGTGTGTGTGTATCGAGGTAATGTCGCTTCGGGTAGTGGTGGAGGTAGCTGTTGAAAATGGCGAATAGCAAAAACTATATGATCTAATCGTTGAAACGGGCACCAAGTACACAGGACCCACTCTCCTGTTATCGGCATCATTTAAAAGCTGCTGAACCACTGAATTGAATATATCTCGTTTCTTTTTCAGTTTTGGGTTCTTGATAAGGTTCGAAACTCCATAATATTCAACGTATTATAACAAATCCGACGCTCTGGTTTAAACGGAGGGGGAGGGGTGCTGTGTCGAATTGCTGGCCACGATGACCTTTTGCTAGCTCGGCACTCACAACTTTGTCAATTTCTAAGTAACTACGGGGCGTAATGTGGGATTTTTCTTGACGTATTTGTGTTTAGCAACTGCAACATGGCCCGTACCAAGCAGACTGCCCGTAAATCCACCGGAGGAAAGGCGCCAAGGAAGCAGCTGGCTACCAAGGCTGCCAGGAAGAGTGCCCCATCCACTGGCGGAGTGAAGAAACCGCATCGTTACAGGTATTCAGTTCTGCCAGTCCGCAACAGAATTGCACGGCCCGTTGTCTGTAAATGGTATTTATTGGCAAACATGTCTTTGCAGGCCTGGAACTGTGGCTCTCAGGGAGATCCGTCGTTACCAAAAGTCAACAGAGTTGCTGATCCGCAAACTGCCCTTCCAGCGTCTGGTGAGGGAAATCGCCCAGGATTTCAAGACTGATCTGCGCTTTCAGAGTGCAGCCATTGGAGCTCTTCAAGTAAGAATACTAGACCAAGTTGGAGTAAATGAACTTGGCGGTTGATGTATCAATCCCTACTAGAGCATTTCCTCTCTTGTTGCAGGAAGCCAGTGAAGCTTACCTGGTGGGTCTGTTTGAGGACACCAATTTGTGCGCCATCCACGCCAAACGTGTCACCATCATGCCCAAAGACATCCAGCTGGCCCGTAGGATAAGAGGAGAGAGGGCCTAAGTGGCTAGTGACGGCGCGATCAAGAGAAATTATTATTTATCATACTTAACCATTTTTGTGGACATTTTTTATTTTTAAATTCTTTCTGAATTTTGTATTTTAGACTGGGAGAGTTCACCATCATTCCAAAAGCCCAAGTACATGTAGGGTAGTCGGAAATCTTGTGCAGTAGCAGTACCTGCTTATGATGTCGTGGATCATTGTGTTTTAGCCGTCACCACCTTTTTGGACTTCCTTGGATGGAGATGTCTCTGCACAAGGATAAATCATTCACAACATTTTTGGTGGTCCAGGATTTCCTCACATCTACCATTTACCACAAAATGCCAGCATGTCTCCCTCAACTGGCCACTGGGGTTTTGGTTATGGCAACTGTGGCTCATACACAGCGGCCAGAGGTGTGGCAGACCTTTCAATTTTCCTGGACTGCTTTTTACATCTAAATCATGAAAAATCTTGGCAGCTACATTTAATACTATTTATGAAATTGTTGTCACATGTCTTTCTATTAAAGGTCTTTATGAGTAGAATCCTTGGTGTTCTGTAGTCTTTACAAAAACAAAACACTTGAAGAACTGGAGAATAATTTATTGAGGGGTGGATGAAAATCAGTCATACAAACCACTCTGTGTGCTTAAAGCCGGCAGCTGCAAAAAGGAAAAACATGATCAATGAAATATGCATATTAAGTAATGATAACTTGTGTGAATGTACCTCACCAATGCGACAGACTATTTCTTCACATTCTTTGATGGTATGGGCTCTTAGAACCACACAGCAGAACCCTGTTGACAGGGGGGTTTCTGGGGAGTCTCTGTCAAAGGAACCAATCACAAGCTAGAATCACATCTGGGTCCAGCCAATCACAGCACAGCTGTGATGACGCACATTGCATCGGCAGAGGGAGAGACCTAAACTGCAGCCAGCGTGCATCATTGAATGGTATATGGTAAAATTTTGGCACTTACGCCACACAGAATGCAAGTATTGTGTAATCTGGTTGGTTAAATCTTCCGACGCATGAGATTTCCGGATAGTGATGCACAAACAGCTCCTGAAGGGAATTCCAGACAAACACGTGTTTAATACTATTATTACTTCATCCTGATGCTTGGCATGATTTTTAATATATCACACCACCATTAATGTCTTAATTTAGAGTAATTTAGCCACGAAGCTAAGAAATAGCTGCAGGAGGATATGTATACTCAACCATTTTACTGCTTCTTTCCGTGCAGGTCAGATGCGTTTCTTTCAAATCCAGAAGCACCTCCTGCAGGAAAAAAATAGTCAACAGATCACATGATGATACTGACAATGCAGCTGTCCTGCAGGAAGAGGACTGCCTTTATTACCTTGCTTTGCAGGTTTTTCTGCAACACTTGAGGAATGGCATGCTGCAACACCTCCTTATCTCCAAACTTGTAAAAAAAAACAAAAAAAACATTTAACACCAGTTCTGTGAGACAACCTGTACTGATTTAAATGTTATGTTTTATACTGATATATAACTTAAAAGTGTTTATTTACCATTCCAATATTCACTTTGCCCAAAAGCTGCACTACATACACAATCCTGTTGAGGGGAGATTTGTGTTGTTCAAAGTGTTACGTCACTAATTAAGTACGCTCCAATAATCAACTTGCCTCCCGTCTTTGAGACACTGTGTTGGGGAGGTAATCTGTCCCTGGGTGGTCAGATGCTGGGCTGGGGCCGGCCCAAGCTGCAGATTGGGGTTCTCCGTCCGCAGCACCTGCAGAAGTTTGACGAGAGGCCGAAAAACCGTTCCATCCTGAGCCCTCCATCGCACCACAGCCATGGACAGTGGGCAGCCCTTCAGCCGCGACAGCACGAGACCTGCCTTGAAGGAAGAAGGTCATACAGATCTAGAATCGCAGATGTTTGCACAGATGTAGAATTGACATAGTGTTTAAAAGTCTACACATACTAGGATACCTGTCCACTCTTGGAATTCCTCAGCGATGTTCCATTAATCTCATCAATGACATCACCCCGACAAATGAACTTGTCAAAGTCAGCCTGACTACCAGGTGTCAGGTCAAGGACAAAGACGCGTCCGCTAAGATACCTGAGAAGAAAAGCGGTGAAGTCAAAGCTTTGGACAGATCCAATCATGAAAAAGTGCAAATATTAAATGTAAAGGTACAAACCTTAAAACTAACCCTATATCCCGGCAGGGCACCGCATCATATGTCTCGTACACCTACAAATTCCATTAAAAGCATAGTAAAATGTTTTTTTTTTAAGATTCTGTTGACAGAACATTTAATGCTTCTCTATTGATTGATTATTTGCTGATCCAAAATGTTGGATTAGGTACAAATGATAATCATCTATTAGTCTCATCTACGGTGTTATAGCTGATTTCTTTTAATGCTTATATTTTGTTCTCATTTCCAGTTTTTCAACTTTTTTTAATCAAGATTCTTTTTCACATCTATCTATTTAATAATACACAATTAGACAAATTAAATATACAGCTTAACTTAAATATAGGGCTTATATTTAGTTTCCTTACTCATTAAAATAGTGCATATTCATCTTATTAATAAAAAAAGGCAAACCTCTGATAGTTTAGATGTCTTAACTGTGTCAGGGCTGAGTACAGTTATGTTTATTAACTACCGTACAATAATTACTGTTATTATTACCGGTAGAAGCCAGCTTTCATCCAGAAAACTGCAATTCTGCATAAAGAGACCAGAAGTGGTTATTATTCGATAACCAACAGAGCATAATTTACAATGTAATATCCTATATAGAAGTTACTCTGACCTCCATGACCAGTTTGAACTCTGTGTGAGAAAGGACGAGCAGCAGTGACATAAACGGTTCTGAAAGATGACAACTTCATTTGGACTCCGAATGCCATGTATTACAAAATATATATGAGATTAAATGAAATAAACTCCTCACCCAAAAACTCCTCATTTCTGAGGATGGATAGAGCTGGACTGTACCACTGGAGGGCAGAGGAAGGGGGTGAGAGAAACAGCATTAAAGAAGCCTCTTCAAATGTCTTCCATTCTAAAGTGATGATGATAATAATGTTTCCAGACCTCCAGGACTCTTGGTGTGTGGAGCAGGTGTGTGATGAACTGGGGCAGAACCTTGCGGCTGAGGGCCAGTCTGAGCAGGAATCGGCCCCTTCCCTGAGCAGAGATCAACTTCTTACAAGCTTTGGTCTGCTCCACGGCCAAGGACAAGGCAGACAGCCTGCAAATCAACAGAAACAACAGGCGATAAAGCACAGATGACACGTGACTTCTGCACAAACGATGCATGCTGCATTAATACGCAAAAATATAGCAACAGGGCTATGTGAAATTTATACTAGTATTGATATGCTATATATGAATACATTAGCACATTAGCCTCCTCAATCTGTAGGTCCTAAAACAGAGTGGTTTCAGCCATTTTTGAGCTGACGTTTACGTTTTCATCAACACTTGATAGTTGACATTGTTATTTCTTGTGTGTTGTTTCCAGTAGTGTGTTGTTTGGTTATTTGTGTATGCGTGTAACCTGCCAGGAAACTACACATTAAAATGAGAGATTATCTGTTATCTGTCACGTGTGCCTGCGATTCACTGGTTCACTCATTCTTTTTAGATAAATATTATTATTTGAGTCTGTATAATTTAAAATGCTTTATTCAAGCAGGTGATAGTAAACATCAAGGAAACATCTGTACCTGCCACAGGCATCTTGGTGGGTGAGCTGTTCAAAACACTGCCAGTAATCTCGGTGCACCAGACTGAGAACGGGTTCTGGAGAACACAATCACACGCACGCACACGCACGACCATCGATGCGGTCACCTTAATGACCTCTCACAAATATGCATAGAAATGTTGGGGGGGGGGAAAAGGGGGGGGGGGG
>BJFM01002159.1:101582-146168 GCA_016586285.1 Arothron firmamentum | reverse complement strand
TGGGATTTGTGTGTGTGTGACTGACGTTGTAGACCCTTTCTGAGCAGCAGTTCCAGCAGCTGACAGCAGGAAGCGAGGTGAGGGTTGCTGTCCGTCACCGCGTCTCCGCCTGCCTGCAGATTCAGCACGCACACTTTGAAAGGGAGACAAGCGATGGCCATGAGATTCCATACCATCAGAACAGACAGTGTTACAGGTGAAATACCGCAGACGAGGCCGCGATCTACGCGGAAAAAATTAATATGTTAAAACAGGAAGCAGTTGCACGCGGAGCAGGAATCCCCCTGCGTGTAAAAGCGTTATTATTCTGGATCTTTACCTTTGAGGGTGCCGAGCAGAGGGTCCTTTGGAGCCATATTGAGGCGCAAAGGTGCGTTCAGATTCTGTCGGCGATCACAACGCCTGGTGTCGTCATACTTCCGTGACACGGTCCCCAGACAGCACAGGGTTCCACATGGTTAACATGGGCAAACAGCCGTCGGGGTTAATGAAACAGACTCGTGGAATAACAAAAACACACATCAACAGCTCCCCATATTTACAAAAGCAGCATTCTTGCTCGTACTAAACTGAAATCTGAAAAATATGATTGTTTTCTGTTTCTATTTTCCCGTTAGGTTACTGGTAACTTCAATATCTAATAATCTACCTAAACCTTTACTAGACATTCAGTTAAGCATATTGATATTTTCTGACAGGAAATGTTACGCTCATAGCACCATACTGTAGGTGTAGTACATATATATTAATTCTACTTCAAAATTTGTAAACACAGCTCTTATTTTCATTTATTTATTCTGTAAACCTCAGTTCAGTCACCTTTGAACATCAGACGTGGAAAAAAAATGCACATTAAAAAGCGGCAGTAACATGCAACTAAGGTGTGTAAAATGTGCAATATGACTGAAGAAGAGCCTTAATATGAAAAAAAAAAATGTTCATCTTGAAAACAAAGTTGATTTGAAATGGTCTGTTTGTGCAGCAGCTTCTCAGCTGCTGACAAGAGGACTAACTGATCCAGAAACTCCCCTCCAGGGTGTCCCCAGAGACTCACAGGGACGAGGACTCCCTATGTTTGTCCGCCATTATTAAAGCGTTATCCCAGTTTCCGATGGGTCAACAGCGACCTCCCGCGGTCTCTCGTTCAAACAGCAGGTCGCGCGGGCGCAGATTACCGCGCGCGCTGTGTCTCGTGGCGCAGTTGAGCAGCAGTTGCGGGATGGTGGCGTGAACGACGGGAGACTCGACAGAGGAGCCGCTCAAACTTATCCTCCGCCACAAAATTCTTCACAAAAAAAGGTCAGAATGTATGTTTTCTCCGCATAGCAACAACTCGCTATTATTCTGTTTTGGAGGCTATGATAATGAATAGTAACTGGATTATTATTTACGTTTTGCGATTGCATGATATCTACTTCTTTTGCCTAGGCAGCATAATAAATATTTGACATCAATGCATATAGCGTACTTATTTCGTTCTCATTGTGGCGTCGGTTGTTTTTCTGTTCGGATGTTGACAAGCAGAGGTTGTCCGTCAGTCCCAGAATAGAATGCCACTGCTTGGGTTTGCACAGCAGTGACACCGGTGATAATCCTGGATATTCTCTAATCTCGACTCCTTCCTTGTGCCCGCGGCAACCCAAAACACAGCAGGGAAACTGCGATTACCCGCACACAGGACATAAACAAAGAGGCAATAATAAACTCATTTCCCTTCATTTTTTAAATATCTATTGGTGAGCAGTAATATCTGTTTAATTAGTTAACAGGCTCAGACTCATAGTGAGCTAAAGTTAACCTGGAGCGCTTGTGCAGACACATGTGCTCCGCCTGGTTGACTGAACCTGTTTGAATACGGCCACGATTGGAAAATATCCACTGATATTAAAGAAGAGGTATTAAAATAGCTCCTTTCAAAATGACATTTACTTTAGGCCTCTGTGACAGTGAATTGCAGGATGTGCAGTGTATGGGGCCTGTCCCCACTGATGTGACAATGAATATGATTGCAGTTGAGTGGGTTTATTTTAATCTACTTAACTATTATAGCAGATCACAATACTCCCTTGAGATACAAGGATTTAATACATTTATGTGAACAATAGATAAGTATTCATCCTTTATCTGTGCCCCAAATCAGTCTGTCAATCTACATTACCTATTCAGAGTATCAATAGGAGACATCTCCAGTGTTTTTTTTTTTTTTTTTTGAGTCTTTGCTGTAGCAGCATTCTCAAGATCGACTGCCACCTCCGAAACCCCAGAAGGATCAACAAATCCCCTCAGAGCATCCACAATGCAGAGGCAGACTGCTGAATCAACAGCAGAGTGCTCCAACCATTCCCCCGCACCCTCCGCAGTGTTTTAAAAAAAGACTCACGCGGCTGCCTCAGATCTCCTCGGGAATGAATTTACCATTTCAGCGACCCACGCATGCCAGCAAATCCTGTTACTGGATTTTTTTCCCCTCCCCCTTTCCTGCATTATCACTGCCTTTTCCGCTTGCTTTTGGTCTAACGTGTGTTTACTGAGTGGGTTTGCTTTGTGGGCGCTTGCCTCCTCCTGTTGGAACTTCAGATTCTAATGAGCTCTCAGTGGACTCGGTGCAGAGCTGGGATGAAAGCTCTGCAGTTCTTTTCCTCTTTCTCTCTTACAGTTTTGCCATCTCTCATAAATTACAGATTTGAACCCAGTCAGCTGTTCTTCTAGCTTTGACAGACTGATTGCCAGCGGGCCAAAGCTTTTCATCATCGCAGGACATCTCCCTCACTCCCCGACTGCCAACATGATGAAGGAGTGCCTGCGGTTCCTTATCGAGCCGGCCAAAAAGCTCAAGATACGACTCAAGGTTTGACAAATAAATGCACAGCGTTCCACTTGAGTTCTCATGTGATGTTGCTCTGTTGGCAGAACAACTTTTGTGCTTTGTTGCAAATGTACATCTTAAATTAAATCTGAAAAATGAAACATTTCAATTGCTGATCCATTATTTAAAAAAAAAAAAAAAACAGTTTTTGAATGTTAAACATGATGGAGTATTGAGTGAAATTAGAACAAATTTCCCTGGAATGAGTGATCAAATGACTGTGTTGCCTCCCTTTATCTCTTTGCATCAGGAATCTCGTAAACAAGTGAAACTTCAGAAGAAGGAGCCACTGGTGGAGAGCCAGTTATTTATTATGGAACTTTCAAGAGAGCTCAACAAAATATGTCAGGTGAGACTTCTGCTCTTTTATTTACACAACGTCTTTGTCCTCAGGACACAGATATGGATGCAATGCCATTCTGAAAAATTTAAAATAACGGATTTATGTTGTTACTCGTCATTGAAAGTGTCTCCTTCAACGATTGTGCTTATCTGTTCTGTTCTGTTCTGTCCTTGTACCACAGAGGTCAAACATCCTCTCCCACATCTGGACCAGTGAAGATGTCTGGCCGGCCAGTGTGTGTCGAGACTTTATCCTGGAATGGGCTGCCGAGTTACAGAACCGGGTCCAGGTAAAAAGTTTTCAGTCGTAAATTACGGCTTCGTATGTGTAGATTTTTCTTTATGGATTGTATTTTGATAGCAATATTTGATTTATTTCGATGTTTCCTCTCCAGCTGAGGGCTGACCAGTATGATTACCAGTGTGAAAAGCCAGAGAAAAAAGAATGGAAGTTGCACCTGCTGTGCATGCTGGAGGCAGGCGGGGAGCATGACATGGCATCACACAAAAGGGCGATCATGGACTGGACGCGGCAGATTAAAAGCAGGCCTCAGGTAAGTGGATGCTGTGTAGGTGAACGATAAAGGACACCGCCCGATTAAAGTGTGACCCACTTCCTTCCTAACGTCCGATAAAGATGATTAGGCTAAACCCTGACCTCCCGAATCAATGTCACCCACGGTGCCGGAAATAAACAATGGAGTAACTCTTTGTGCCTGCTCGTGCTCTCCTCCCAGCCCACCGTGTGGCCCGGTGAGCCTGTGTTGATGATGCTGGATGACCTGGAGTTCCAGTGGAAGCGGGGGCGTTTGCCCAGCCTGCTTCCAGCTGTAGAGCTCGTCATGCTGGCTGTGCTGAATGCAGACAGCGCTGTCAAGGTCTGGATGTCCCACTAATACGCAGAGCAACACTCGTTTATTCCTATGTTATGTTTACATTGTAGTATTACTTGACATAAAAAAAAAGCGTAAACACTGAAATACAATAAACAGTGTGTGCTGATAGCTAATAGATCTAATCTTAAATTTAGCTTGACCTATATTGTCTTTGTTGTCCTTTGTGCATGCGTGCGTGTGTGTGTTTGTTTGCATGTACTGTATGTGTGTAGGAGGACGTGACTAAGCTGTGGCTGGTGAGAAAACAAAAGGCCCAGACTGTCGGTAAGGGCCTATCTCTCATTCATGCAGAAGAACAACTCCACTGTCATTCTTCTTACTGTAATCCTTTTTTTCCTCCAGATGCCCTCCGCTACATCCCTCACAGTGGTGAGCAAAAAGTCTCGAAATGAAATCCCCGTGTCCGCTGCAGCCCTGGCAGCAGTGACCGAATTATATTGTGATGTGGCGATCAGGGAAACAAATAATTTAGTGGATAGGCTGGTTGATCATCTTTCGCTTTGTTGTTTACAGTTACTTTAAAGATGACCTTCTGCAATAACAACACATTTAGAGAGGCCAATCGGCAGGTTTTGACGTTGAATACTGTCATTGATCATTCTGGCCACACAGGGGCAGCAGAAACACGCTGGAAACATCAAGACCGTATTTACAGAGCTGTCAGACATAAGGCTATCGCATTTGTGTGTGTGTGTGTGTGTGTGTGTGTGTGTGTGTTTCATTTATTCTGACAATGCAATATATTCTTCCACCAATATATTCTTTTTTTCACAGTGTGGAACTGGATTTGTGATGCTACAGGTAGGAAAAGATGAAGAGAAATAATTGCATGAGAAGTAGACTATGCACTATAGTGGAGTGAAATTTCTGAGTTCTCTTTGCTAAATCACTTTATTACTATCTTAGTTATTTCTTTGTTAAACTTAATAAAGTGTCTGTCATCCATGAGCAGATTTTGCAGTTTCTAATATCTTCTTCACAGAGGACGTGACGCTGGACACGGATTCAGCCAACGCAAGCCTGATCATCTCCAGTGACGGAAAGCGCATGCGGTGCGGCCTGGAGCGACAGGAAGTCCCACAGGACCGGCAGCGCTTTGATGGCTGGTGGTGTGCTGTGGGCAGGGTGGGCTACACCAGTGGGCGCCACTACTGGGAGGTGGAGGTGGGTGAGCGCGATTGGCGGCTCGGCGTAGCAAAAGCATCAGCGTCGAGGCAGGGCTTCCGCTCCCTCAACACCGATACGGGATACCTGACCCTCCGTCTGGATAGGGGCGCAGACCTGAAAGCCCTGACGGTGCCCGCCACCCAGCTGCCACAGATGGTGACGCCCAGGAAAGTCGGGGTGTTCCTGGACTACGAACAAGGCCAGTTGTCCTTCTACGACGCGGACAAACGCTCACACCTCTTCACCTACAATGAGAAGTTTACAGAGAAACTTTACCCTCTATTTGGGACTGTGGAGGTGCTCACTGACCTGGTGGTAAGGCCTGCTGATGTCCGGCAGCCGTGCCTCTGCCCTGGGCCCTGCCTCTGGACCTGAACTGTGGAGACCCTCAGCAACAAACTGGTCCTGCTTTTATCAGCTTATTGATTTAGTGAAATCGCCTCACTCTGTCTGCAGTCTGCCGTTTCCTGTTTGGAAGAAGCTCAAGCTGCAATCAACTGCCAATCACAAAGTTCCCTCATGACAAAACAATCACAATTCTTTTTTCACTCATGTCAAGACACAAGAATGCTCGTAAACAATGGTGACATGAATAGTGTTAATGATTAATGAGGATTATTATGTCAGTAGTAAAAGAAATGGTACAGAACTTTGTGGTCAGAGATGAAAGTGAGCTGACCCAGGCTTCTATGTGTAAAATCTATTTCTCCATTTCTGCATTGTTTCTCTTTGTATGAGTGCTGTTGCTGTTGTTTTGAAGGATTCCCCTTTCCTATAACATTTTGGCTTAAAAACATGAATAAGTTATTTTTTTATATATATATTTTTTTCTTTTATGCTTGTTATTTAACATTTGGGAAAGTGACCACAGAACAATTTAGATGCAAGTCTGTTTACCTCTGGAACTCCAAAACCTTCATGGACAAATACTCTTCAATCGACTTCAAGTGTTTTGTTTTAAAGTTAACGTTGCATGAACATGATTTTTACTTGCCTTCATGAGCAGCTGGGTAGAAAATCTACCCTCATATGCCCACATGCAGGCAACGCTGCATGAAGAGTGTTTTGACTATAGTAAAACTCAGTATTTTAAGTCTGCTTTTCCAAGACTTAAAAATCAGCCATGTTTATAGCCGAACAAGTTATTAAGATTTCAGGGGCCTAGAAAGCTCATAAAATGCAGATTAGGTATATGTTTTCTATGAGACAAAAGACATAAACGAGCTGCAGCAAAACGGGAAATTATTTTTATTACCTTTTTTTACTTTTCAACGTGAAAATATAAATATTTCACAAATGTGATAGAAGCATGAATTTGATTAATGAGTCTAACTAGATGCCGAATGCAGATTTAATTCTCACTGCCTACTACTGCAAACATCTATCAGCAGTGAGCTTTGTTTATGTTTATCTTTCTTTTTTTCAGCAATAAATGAAATATAAATATTTTATCTTGAAAATATCTGGAAAAATGATAGAAATTGTATTATTTCAAAAGTTTATTAAATGCAATAAGGACTGAATAAAATAAAAGGGGAAACATGCAAATAAGTAAATCATTACCAAAATCAGCAGCATCGAATACAAAAACAAATGTGTATTTTTTTATTTTTTTTGGTGAAAAGGTGGCCCATTTATATAAAAAAAGTGTTTCTCTGAAAAAAAAAAAAAAACCCTTAATGAATTACGGAATAGAGACCATTGGGAAAATACAATCTTTCAGTCCTCCATGTTTCTCTTAAATATTCTAAAATCCATCGTTCTATTCACCTCATTCAAATGGCCTCGAGGAAGCGTGAAAAGTGTTATAATGAAGTATTCTGCTCCAGGTTTTGTGATTATTTGGCTGGACTGTAAAATCACGCATGCTCAGATGTGCAGCCTGCCTGTGAAACCCCCTCTGTGTTTGGCATAAGATTTATTCTCACTCTTTTTAGGTAAAAAATATCTTTAAATGTATTAAATATGTTTGGTAAAAGGCTCCTACTATAATACAAAATCTATCAACAAAAGCCCAGAATGAACATTTACGCTCTTGGTGTTTCGGGATAAGACCGGCTGACGTACAGGTGAGCAGAAGAGAAGAGGTCACTCCAGATTACTGGACTGAAATCAGATTACTGCACCAGTTAAAAACAACCTCCATGTCTTGTCTGGATTAACCCCAGGTATGAGATGTAATTAATTTGGACAGACACCGGTATAAAAATAACAGAGAATATGAGAATACATGTCAAAAAGTGGCCACAGCTTGTAGCAGATGTGTCACAGCGGCCTCCTGCCTACGCACTATGTGGAACCCTTTTCACTGATCACACACATACACACACACACACACACACACACACGCCTGCACACATGGAAAATGCCCACGCAGTTCAGGTACGAGTTCTGTGAAAGTTTGGTATTTCTTGAGATAGTTGTCTGTTAATTGGGGTTGTGCTAGGGGGAAAAAAGGGTGTTAAGTTTCATAAAACATCTTCTTGGTGACGGTGGTTCCTCCCACGACACTCCTCTGAACCACTTCCTTGGTGATTTGACGGGTGACCATGCCGCTGGTCTCCATGTGCTGGGTGGTCATCATCATCCCTTCTGTTGACAATCAGTAAGCATACATGTGTAAATACCTTCTATTTTTTTTTTTAACAGAACGGAGGTTGAACTGGTGCTTCGTTGTACCTGAGAAGAAGGGATCGTTGACGACCGTGTGGGACACGTTGGTTCGTGTGTTGACCTCTGTCGGCATGTGGAAAACATCTCGCCTCACCATTGATTGATTGTTGTACTGAGACAAAGCACCTAGAGGCAGTGAGAAAGGACAAAGACAAAGAAAAAGATATGCAGACATTAGAATATGATTACAGTGTTTCTATTAGATATATATCAGCTCATCCCCAAAAATTGCATAAAGTGCTTGCTATGGGTTTCTCTAGCAGAGGCTTACTAGAAGGCATCGTCCTTTTTCCACCATCTTTACTCACCTGGGTAAAAAAAAATCCGGCTAATCTGTCTGACTTCCATTTCCACTGCACCTCAAAATCGCTGAAAACGTATTCTAATTGGGCAGTAATGCCGTACGGGGAGCGGTACTGCGTTCGGACCCACTGCACCTCTTGTGGTCTCTCAGCTTCTTATAATAAAGTTTTGTCCGGGGGCAATTTCAGTGGAAACATGTCAATGTTTGGTGGAAAAGGGGCTAACCTCCTAGAAGGTGATTCCATGTGCTCTCTGGGAAGCTTTTCTAGCAGATGAATGAAAAATATGCAATAAAGTGGCCTCCTGGGTGCAGTTCATGGGGCAGACATGGTGTAATCCAGGTGATAAAATGGGATTTCAAAGCATGATTCAGTTGTCATTCCAAAAATAAACAGGAAAAAGTGCACAATAGGAGGAATTTACCAGTTGACAAAATGTCCCGCAAGGCCTGCGTTTTGCTTTTGTCAAAGCACATGCCACATTTTTCATTCATATCAACATCTGTGTCAGTCAGATTGGGCTTACTTCCGTCCTGAGACTCGATGGTGATGATCCCCTCCCTCTCAGGACCAAAGCCCTGGGTAGTCCTGGCCTGGACCTTGAATTTGTACGGGACATTCTCGAGCAGGTCTGGGACGGTCAGGCTCGTCTCTGCGCTGTCACCATTCACCTGGAAGGTCCGCACATCTCCTGAGGAGGAAACAACAAGACAGGAATTTACTGTAAAGGATCAAATGAGATCTCTAATTAAGCTTCGGCAGGAACCTTCACATCTGTAACGACCGTGTGAAACCGCAAGACTTACCTCCACCATGCAGCTGTTCGCAGGTGACGACATAGCCGAGGATGTCTCCGTTGGGCTTGCGAGGTTTCTCCCAGCTGAGCTGCAGGGAATCGGGGCTTAACGCGGTGAAGACCAGCGGTCCGGGAGCGCTTGGGGTGCTCAGAGTGAACGGCGAGCCTTCGGTGATAAAAGTCACACAGCAGGATGAGACGACAGCCTTCGCTCCTCCAGGAGAACATCGACAGAACTCAGCGGAATGGGTACCTGGCATGGGGGAGAGCGGACTCCTGGGGTCAACAGCAGACTCGATGGTGATGACGCCCTCTCTCTCCGGACCCCAACCCTCCTGACTTTGAGCCTTCACCTTGAACAGGTACGAATGGTTGGGCAGCAGGTCCTGGATGATCACTGAGTTCTCTGCTGGGTTTGTCACGTTAATGCGCTTCACCTCACCTGGAGAAGAACATACTGTACGTGGACATCGGCACCAAAACAGGAGCTAAAATGTGGATCATGCGTCAAGGAACAGATCATTAAAATGTGCTGATGTTCTGGATTCCGGAGGGAATTTAACCTTTGATCATCCAAAAATGGGCCAAGATCAGTCTGCATTCTGCGAGGGCTTTTCTAGTTTTGTTTTTGTGTCCACTATAATTAAAGGCTGCATGTTATTATAGGCTCCACTTTTCATTTTCTGATTACTGATCTGAGGTGAAAGTGAAACGCAACGCAATTTTCAAAACATAAACGCAAATAAGGAAGACTAAAAGTTGTGTTTTACAAGAAATAAGCGACGCGAACCTCACCTCCATTCAGCAGCTGATAGAGAACACAGTAGCCCATGATTTCTCTCTCACAGTGGGGTTCCTGCCAGCTCACCTTGAGGGCGGTGGGACCCAGAGCGGAAAACACCAACCTGCTTGGGGTGTCAGGAACTCCCGGGGAAAGACGTGCATCTGATCGGCAAGAAGTAAATCAGTAAAAAAACAAAAAAAAACTACTGCTGGATGTGGGTAAATACACTCGAAGCTTGGACATCAGCAAAAATGGACACATTCAATGTTAAATGGCAAAACACAGTCTGAGACACACACCGAAGCTGGATTCAAAACACCAAAGAAGGACGGACTGTTCATCACAGCCGGCAAACACAACCATGCACGTATGCTGCAGACTTACCGTGGAGCACCCTGTCCAGATTATAAAGGGCTTCATTGATGTCTGAAGACTGGGTCCTTGCCCTTGGACCCTGAGGCAGACTGTAGCCGAGGGGGCTCTTAGGGCTGCTCTGCATCCTACTGTAGCTGAACCCACCTGATGTCGCATTGAGCAAGAGAAGCCAGGAAGACAAAGCAGATGGTAGGAGGGACAGCATGGGACGGGGGGGGGGGGATGAAGAGCAGTCGAGGGAGGAAAAGGAGGGAAACGGAGGAAGCAACAGTGATAGTGAGCTCCCACAGAGTCAGCGATGGCAAGCTTTCTGTGCAGTGAACAGCACCAACCCCGCTAGCCATCAGCCACACCCCTGCTCATTCCGCCTGTCAAGCTGTCTTATCTCCACATCGTATCTTAAATCCAAACACATCCGCTGTTGTCTGACAGTGACCCGAACTGCTGGAGCGTACCAAAATCCGGGAACTTGCTGGACAATTCTCCCATGACGATAGAGTCCCGAATGTTTTCATCCGTGTAAACTCTGTTCTCTGAGCGTTTCCTCATGGTCACGTCTGATGTGTGAACTCCTCCACTCACGTTGGGTCTATGAGGGCTTCCTACCACGGGGGGGGGAGAGATCAAAGGATAAGGACACAAGACACCTTGGTGCTTTGGGTGAATTTCACTGCATTTACACAAAGTTCTTATGCTAATCCCACCTGGTCCGGACAGGTAAGTGGTGGTCACTTCTGTGTTAAACGATCCGCCGGCCCCTCTGTAGTTTGAGCTCAGCGTGGACATGGGAGAGGACGATGGCGAAAAGTTGCGGAGACCTGATCCCCCCGTGGAGAGGAGGCTCTGCTCCCACTTGCCATTCATGAAGAAATCTGTAAAACACCGCGACAGAAGACAGCAGCGTCACCCCTGGACACAAACCCATCGAGCGACGCATCTTCTGGATTTGAACCACACAGTGTCCAGCAGCCCAAGACCAAGCGCAGCCACGCTACAGAAGCCACAGCAGTGGATTCACACCCGGAGTTCCGACCACTGACACATCAAAGCAACTGTTTAGAGTTGCATCATCTACAGGCAACTGGGAAAACAGGTTCTAGATCTGCCTTCACTGAATGCTTATTCCAACTGTATAACTACTCTATAGACTGGCGTGTACACGCAGAAATTAGTGTTGTGAGCAGTTTATCACTGAAACATTGTGTTTGTATCGTTCTATAACTTCTATGACAATGTCCTTTGCACAGTAAATGGAACACAGTAGACTTCCTTCCTTCCTTCATCCCGTCCTTATAAAAAACGGTGACTGATGGCAGCGTGTTTCTTTAAAGTTTGACAAATGCTGATACGTAGTTATTTCTAATGAAAACAGTGCAATTATGCATCTAACAGATAGTTTGAGAGTTATTTGATAGTTATTTATTTGCTGTTTCTGTTTATGCATCAAACAGATAGTTTGATAGTTATTTGATAGTTATTTAGTTGAATTCAGATAGTTATTTGACACACAACAGGAGTCGTGTGTCAAATAACTATCTGAATTCATTCATTTAAATGAAAGCTGCTACATTTTTAATATATGTAAAATATGTCAACAATGGGACAACCATTGGGATTAATTAATCTGTGTATAATATTTAAAATCTTGATGAAATTTTCTGTTTGTTTTGTGCCTGTGTGCATGTGTGTGTGTGTGTGTGTGTGTGTGTTTATGTTAGTCTGAGCAACAACTTAAGGCCAGAAATTGGAGACACGTAGACTCCTGAGTGCATATCCTGTTCACTGCCCTGTAGAGATGCAAAACTATTGCTTACTTACAGCTGCATAGCCACAAAGCCACTGCTAAGTTCCTCATGGCTGCCTCCCCAGTGTGGATGAAGCAAAATAAAGAGATACAGGCGCCTGGAAAAGCAACTGGCCACCAGCCTGGGAGGGGGCAGCTGATGCCAGTGGTCCTTTACGGACAGGCGGGAAGGAAAAATAGGATAGCTGCTGACCGCAGGTGGGAGTTCTGCGCGATTCAACAAATATTCAATCAAGCTGGGCGGAAGAGAAACGCCGGTGGCCTGAGAGGGCATGCTCGCCTGCTGCCTGTCTGTCCGTGGCTCTGATTGCGCGGTCTTCACCTGGCAGGGCTGTGTGGGTGAGGCTGAGGCGGGGGGCTTCGTCTGAGCTCGAGTCTGTGCTAAGCCGACTGGAGATGATGTCCACTTGCTTTTTCCACGCCACCTTACGGAGATCCAGGTTGGACCCCACCAACTTGACATATTTCCAGCCTTGCGTTCAGGGTCGGAGAGAAGCAAGCAGGCCAAGGACAGATTTGGATTTTACCGCAGATTACTATTTAACTGCTAGTAAACACATTTAGGGTTTCTTTGGTTAAATTTTAATTACATAATAAATCTAAATAATAAATTGCAAAATATATACTATTCATCATTAATTGTTAAATATACTTGGATATAATGAATGCAATTAGGCAGCAGCGGTTCACTAATCTGGTGCAGTTATCTTTGTTTTTAAATGATCAACAACTTTTTTGTCCCACAGGGGACAGGAACTAGGTACCAGCAGTTCTAGGAACACCTTTTTTTTTTTTTTCGCAAAACAGTTTCCTACCGCAGCATGAAGATCACACCAGGGCTAACAGGATGGTTGATCTGACCACCGGGCCTCTGCAGGCGATGCTGCAGCGTTGGGAGCTCCATTTAGCCGCAAGTGGTCATGGCCAGAGGTCATTGGTTCTTGTATATTTAGTGCTTAACGTCCCATACTGTCACGTTCAGCACATACAGTCAGTAATCAGACCATGGTGAGACTAAACCATGCTGTCAGGCTAGCTTACACTCCCTCACTGGTCAAATTGTACTCCCACAGCTTAATGCCACACTTCGACACTGCAGAGGTCATGTCAAACAGAAGAATTGGAAATGAGAACAGCAGGGAGGGATGGAGGGATAGATAGGCTTTTTTTGATCCTGAGGGTTCCAAAAGGAGTTCTGGTGCATGATCATGTCATCTGTTGGAGTGTGATAATGTGATTTAATTTTCTTTTAATATGTAAAGCACTTTGCGCTGCATTTTATGTCTAAAAAGTGGTATAGAAATAAAGTTTTGGTTTGGTTTGGGTTGGTTTGTGATTTCATTTCTGGGTACCCACCATCACCAGAGACACTGGGAGTCTTAGAGCCACTCGGGGACTTTAGCACTTCGTTGCTGTACATCAGGTAGCTGTCATACTCGTCTCCCGCCTCTGCATCCACGATAGGAATATCCGGAATGATGGGTACTGACAAGAAGAGAGAGAGGGAATGAAATCTCTTTGCATGAATACAGATGGACTTGGCATACCGTAGGTCCTATTCTGACTTACTGGACAGCGGTCTGTTAGGCTGGGATGCCAGGTTGATGCTAGCATCTCTGAAGGGGCCCCAACCCACACTGTTCTTGGCTCGGACCTTATACTGGTAGGTCTGGGCGTTCTGGAGGTTCTCGATCAACAGCATTCTCTTCTTGGGGTTGTCAATCTGTACTTTCTTTGAAGCACCCACAGGCTCTGCAAGGAAGACACTTGATATGAGAACTAGAACATGTAAATATTGTTCCAGCTTTTTCTTTTTTTTTTTGGAGGGTCAGGCTCTTACTCAGATCATCATCAATGGGCGTATATATGACCTCGTACGCTGTTATGTTGCCATTAGTTTCGGCAGGCTCTGCCCAACTCAGCTGAGTGACGGTTTGGCTGATGACGTTGAAGGCCAGACGTCCGGGCTCGCCAGGTGCTGCAGAACACGCAGAAGGAAATGTCCCTTAGCCAAGCAATCGTCAACATTATCCAAATATAAACTCATTTCCAAATCTAGAATGCTTACACCCTTTTAGTTTTGATTAGGTTTTTAAAAGTTTATTGCAAAAACAAGATACCGACAAAGATAAATAAGATGCAGTTTATGCAGACTGGACTCTTAGTAAGGGAGATATGATGAAAATGATTGATATAATATGAATGCTGTATGGTTCATTAAAGACAATTACCATCTTCCAGGGTCTGACAGGGGACAATGTCTGTATCGTAGCCATCGCCCTTTGCGTTGTAGGCAGAGACTCGCATCTCATAATCACAATAAGGGTACAGGTTTGTCAAGTCAGCGCGAGGACTCTTCACATCTAACACTTGGGCATCTTTTTCTGGGTCACCATAGATCCAGTACTTGACCTAAAGTCCGGGGAGAAAACAGACAGTTGAGGAATGCATAATCCAGCTTGTGATTCCTGCTGAAAGGCCTATGCGGAGGTGGTGTACCTTGTACCCCATCGGGTTACCCGGTGGTGGCTCCCAATTTAGGTGGATACTTCTCGGTCCGGTGGGTTTGGCTTTAGGGTTCGAAGGCGCGGAGAGAAAACCACCAGAGGCCTTCGGGCTTATGTAGCCCTTCTCTTGCTTTTGGGCAATCTCTGGACCTGGACCGGAATCCATACAATTTAATTCTTTACAATGACCTCAAGAGATCATGTCATACAAAAAAAACAACCCATAATGATTTACCTCCGTCTGTGACATTGACAATGGTGGTCTTTCTCTCTCCAATGGAAGCATTGCTGCTTGGGTCTAACAGCTCTAGCTGGAAGGTTCCTGGTTGGACTGGGCCAGGTAGGGTCTTTGGGTCAATCAAAATGTTCTTCTCGTTTTCTCCGGGGCCAAACTTTAGCGTGCCAGAAAGGTCAATGCGCTGGGACTTTTTGGTGCGCCACTTTACTGTAGCAGGGCCGTCCTGGTTACGACTGCGGACCACAGGAATGCCGAAGGTCGGGTCAGAAGTGGTGAAACTCTGGGTGCTCTTTTTAAACATCATCACACTGGGCTCTGGGTAGAACAAAAATAAAATGAATATTTCAAGTAAATGTTCTAAAAAAAAAAAAAAAAAAAGAAACATTGTGAAATGCTGCGTACGAATTTGACCTGGTTGGTCTGTGATGGTGATAGTGGTTCTCGGGTAGCGTCCCAGTTTGGCACCCACTCGTGGGTTACTGAGATCCATGACAAACTGTTTGGTTTGCTTGTCTTCCAACAGGCCATCTTTCTCCCCCAGCTCCAGCAGACGAACAGGCACATTTTTCTGGGTCTCGCCATGACCATAGTTCAGGGTGCCTTCCACTGCCACATAGTCCTCAAAGACACAAGAAGAACTGGATTAGAACGCAGACGTGATGCATGTGGGTCCAGCCAAGTGAAGGCCCTTTGCATTTCTCAAAAAAGAGACTAATGTTAGCTTCCTTGCTATTTTGTACAAAACCATGACAAAATCTGGAGAAGATATGGTATTAATGGGTTCAATATCAAGACTGGGCTGAGACTCTTTTTAATATACAGTGACAAATATACTCTACGGACATTTAGGCAGAAAAGCAAATGTACCCTAAAAGGTTCCTGTAGTGTACGAGAATGTCAAACTCTATAAACTTACCATCTTATCCTTGGCTGTGCTGTCCCGCGTGCGGTAGGACACATGAGTGGGTCCATCTTCAATGATCTCTCTGCTGACTGGGATGTTGACCACACCATCCTGTCTGCTGTAGGAGTAGGCCGGCTGAAGGAACGAGAAGATGCTGCTGGCTGGGAAAAGAGGATGGAAAGATCCATAATCCAGCAGATGTAAAGAGTGTTAACGTAAGTAAGCGCAACTCCTTGTGACCTCAGATTGCTCACCACGATCTTTGATGATGGTAATGTTGACGAAGCGTTTCGCGATCTCGGCAATACCTAGGGGCACATCCACTGCCTCCAACTGCAGCTTTTTCTTGTCATCATCTTCCTCTTTGACGAAGAGCGGCACGTGGACATCTAGCGACTCCACGCCTTCCTGGAACTCTATGGCTCCCATAGCCTCTGCGGAAGGAAAATACAATAATCATCAGACTAATAACGCTATGGGTCACTCAACAGAGGTCAGACAGCGATCCAAACGGTTTTATTCCTTTAATTCTGACTCTTCATCACCTCTGTCAGTTTCTACAGTGTAGTAGCCAGGAACCACTTTGAGATTATTCATGTGTCCAGACTGGACATTTCTCTCAGTGAGTTTGACGATGTCCGGGTAGCTGCTCCGAGGAGCAGACAAGACTGTGTCTGCAATGGTGTAGTCCTGCCTGCAGAGCACAACAGCAGCCAAGGATATGGATTAAAAATGCAAACCTTTCATGTTTTTAATCGCGTGGTTTTGTTTCAATCGCGGTTACCTTTTCCCTGCATTTCTCTGCATTCTGTAAGAGCCACAGTAAGTGTTGACGAGCAGAAAGAGAAAAGAAAACATGTCATTTGCATTTCGTTTGTTACAAATATAAGCACGAAGGTCCGCTAAAGAACATGATAAATGAACAATGCCAGTGAAAATATTTTACCTGAAGGACGTCTTCTGTACTTTCTGAGCACCAGGAATCTGCTTGTATAATTCATTGAGCTGGTTGGATAAGCAAAGACACAAGTATTGTTTAAATAAATACTAACACGCTATCATTGTTCCATAATGTAACACTGGAATCACTGCATAGGTTTTTTTTACCCACATGTTGCATTTCAATGAAAGATGAATACAACAGGTTGTTTTTCAACACTTCTTTCCTAATGTTTTGGAACATTGTCTCTATATTATTACATTTTACTGTTTCTTCATTTAGCTAATGTTTGTCTTGTTTTATTTACTTTTTTTGTTGTTGTGCCAAAACCCATATCTTTAGATTTATTATCAGTATTATGCATGTCATACATGCATGTGTGTGTGCCTGCCATTAAGCGCTCACGTTATCGGCCACTTCCGAACGGAGCTGTTCAGCTTCTTTGGATTCTGGACGAGCCAGGTTGTCAAAAAACACCTTGTCCAGCCGGAGGGAGAGCGGAAATGGGACTACAAAAGGAGACAAGAAACAGGCTCATTTTTCAAAATTGAAGTCTAAATGTTCTCTTAATTTTTTGTAATCACTCACTCATCTCTTTAGGGTTGGGTTTTATCAAAACCTGGGGGTCACTGGGTTCTCGGTGTACGTTATCCGTGACCCTCCAACGAACCACATCAGTTCCTTTTGGGGGGCCGGTTCTCACCATGGGCGTGTCCAGGTGATCAGAGGTGAGCAGAGACTGGCGGAAGACATACTTGTCTTCCTTCCAGCCCACCGTCCGTCCTGGCGACAGCACAAGAATTTAGCCTAGTCCAACACTGGAGAATGAAAGGTTCAAGCGTGTCTCACCTCTCCTACAGCACGGCAGCAGAGCAAGGCAACTCTGTGTTGAGACAAGATGGAGGCTTTACGTGATCTGACCCTCACTGAGCCTCACTAACGGCCCTTTCTGGGTGTGAATGCAAGTGTTCATACCTGGCAGCAGGTTTTGCAGCAGGCACAGTATTTCCAGCAGCAGAGCAAGAGAAGAGCCAACAGTAACAGGAGGAACAGCAGGAGCGGGAGCAACCACAGGAGGCTGGCGGCCGGGCAGTCTAGCAGCAGGGCATGCAAACAAGAATTTAAGGTTATTTAGTGACAGATATTAACAGCACAACAGCCATTATGTCGGCTTCCAAAATGTACTACACTACATTTAATACTTTTTTCAGCAGGTTTTTATGTTTCTATAGTGTGAAATATAAGCTTTATTAAATCTGGTTTTGATGATAATACTTATAATGTGTACTGTGATGTATTCATGATGTATAAAGATGTCTTTGTTGCTTTAATATGATGATATCGTACAGATTTGTCTCCTTAAGCTACAATCAAATTACATAGTTAAAATCCATATTTAAAATCTAAATAAACTGATGAATGATGAATTCCCCAAGTTTAGAACATGTTGCTCACCCTTTTTTTTGAGCACCTGGACCTCCAAATCTTTATCTTTGGGGTTTTCAACTGTGTAGTGGTACGTGCAGTCGTCATCCTCATCACGGAAGCTACAGGAGTCCAGCACCTTGTCAGCTGGAAAAAACAAAACAAAAAAACCCATCAGAATGGTTCTGTGGCATTTCCCAACTCTTTTCTTGTTCAATTAAAAGTGACTGAGCTCGGAGCCGGTCCTTACATTCTTTAAGTTCATCGACCATGACAACCGTGAAGGGGCACGTGTCACAGTCGTTTTTGTCTTTCTTCTCTCCGGTCTTCCAAGCCTGGCACTGGACACAACTTCTTGTTGCCTCACATGCACCCAGCTGAGCCTAAAATCACACAGGGTACACATGCCACATGTCAAGAAGGTCTGGACTAACTTCACAAACACACACACACACACACACACACACACACACACACACACACACACACACCTGGAAATTTGGCTCACAGGTTGAGGTCATTTCGATACCAGAGTTTGGACACTCACAGAGGCCGCACACACATTCACCTCGCCCGTTGCAGACACCCTGTGAAGACAAAGACACCACACCAACTCAGATGTCTGGTAGTACCATCCAAGCCCATCCGAGCCCAGCACACTGGTTCTGCTTCTACTCACGCCTTTGCTGTCCAGACAGGTTTGGTTGCTCTTAGGACACTCGCACGCATTGCCCTCCCATCCCTCAGTGCACGCACACTTACCCATAACACAAGAGCCTCGGTCTACAGATAAACACAAAGGATTCTCATAATTACGCCTAAGACAAGCATGTCCAAAGTCCGGCCCGAGGGCCAATTGCGGCCCTTGTTCAAATTTTCACCGGCCCGCCGCCTCTGTTGTCAAATCAATAATATGAGGCCCACCAGCACTGTTGACCACAGTATGCACTAATCACTGTTTTGAATTTAGAAGTTTACAGTGAGCATTTAATAGTGAATAAAACGTAATGTTTCTAATGAAGTTAGATATGTTTAATTTTCCCAAAAGTGTTTTTTTCCAGACATATTTTTTCTTCATTTTTTTGTGGTCTTCAAATATGATTTTGGTAAAAACTTGAAAATTTAAAAAAAAGTATGCAATTTGCAATAAAAAAATCAGAAAATAGTTCATTTGTATTTAATGTTATTGGTTCAAAGATTGTCAGGCGGAATGGTCGGCCCCAACACATTTTCACCTAACCAAATCTGGCCCTCTTTGATAAAAGTTTGGACACCCCTGATCTAAGACATTTGATTTATAAAAATACACTAGCTGTTAAGCAGTTCTTATTTTTAGACAACTCAAACGCGGTACCGTTGCAAAGGAATCCTCCATATCTCTGACACTGGGTCTTGTCATATTCACAGTAGGGTCCTTCAAACTGTTCCGGGTTGTAGCACACACAGGTTCCACATTCCATGCAGTCCCCACGGCCCGAACAAGGCTCTTTCATGCCTGGACCTATACACTGGCCCGTGACCAGAGCTGAGGCGCTCGCTGAGCAGTTACAGAATGTACTTAGCCTGAAGGAGAGAAACATCCGCTCAATCTTGTGTCAAAACACGTCTCCATTCTAACTTAGGTCGAATGATCAGCGCTTAATCCTCACCAGCCGTCGTTGCACACACATTTCCCACAAACAAGTTTACCGTTGCCGTGACATCTGGCGGCATTAGCGATTGCTGTCTGTGAATGAGATGTTCCCATTATTTTCGCGTCCTCTTTTTAACTTTTGCTGCCCATTGGTGACGGTGTGCGCATACCTTCTCACAGTCACACGTTGGACACAAAACATTAGCCTTAACGGTGACAGCTTTGTTGAAAGTTGTGGGTTTGACTCTCATTGTTCCCTCTTTTTCAGCCTGAGCGGTTTTACAGACGGACTTGTCATCAATCATCCTCTGAGCTTTGAGCCTCATTTTGAACTTTCCCTGAAAGAGAAACACATTTAAGACATGCACTTGTTGGCTGTAATCTCAAACTTCACTTTTCTTACTATCGCTCCAGGTTTAAAATCAAAATCTCCGTATTCAGATAGCTTTCCACTGGCGGACAAGAACTGTGCTTCGAAAGCTTTGGGTCTGTCCTCGGCACGGATACTCATCTTGGACCGGATACTCTGAAAAGACAAATAAATTCATTGCCAAAGGCTCTATGTAGATGGCTGCATAATGGCAACAATTAGATGACATTTCACCTCAAAGGCAGTTTCCATGACTTGCAAGATATTGGAGGAGTCTTCTTGCAGCAGACCAACCTCAGCAATGGGGAAATACTCTTTGAGTTTCTAAACAGAAAAAAATAATAGTAGTAGTAATAATAACCACAAAAAAATAAGAACTTTAGTGCTAAAGTTCAACTGAAGCAAGTTTGCTAACCTGGTAGTACGTGTAAGAATGGTTGGTGACAGCAAAGATGGGAATGATGTTGTGTTTGCCCAGCAGACGGACCAGCGTGGGGATGGACGGGTAGTCCTGGTGGATGTCTTCTGTGTATTTCCCAGCTGGGTCCAGGTGACAGCCCTCGTCGTTGCGTTTCAGGATGCCCGACAGCACGTTGGCGCCGTCCGTTTCGTAATGAAAGGCTGACTCGGTGGAGAAAACCAGCAGATGCGTGCTGTCGCTGCGCCAGCCGATCTTATCCTGCAGTTAGAATTTACGGTTCAACTGATGCACCCAAAGTATGCAGCCTTTAGAGAACTCAAGACTTTCTTTCAAATTTTTCACCCTAGGTATTTTTTTTTCTCTCCACTTGGTATTACCAAGGTGAAAAATCGACATCATTATTGATGCTATATGAGTGTCCTTTGGAATTTACAGGGTATTCTCCTTAAACATATGTTTCCTACTCACACCACAAACTGCAGCTTGTAATATGGCATCAAAACCTCCTTCAGGAGCATCCAGATTACCAGATATTGTTTCTTCCTTGAGCTTGTTGTTGAAGTAAGCCAAGTCATTTGTGAGTTTGATGACATTTTGGAAAGAAAATGGAGGATCACTGTCTGGCCATGGTTTGCTAAGCCTGAGCAGGTTGACAAAAGGGTGAGAGGTCAGTTGCGCAAAAGCATAATTTCATCCAATGGGATGTGTCCCATTTTCTCTCTTACTTTTCAGGCCTCATGTCTGTCTGTGGTTCAATAACTTTGTCCACAAACTTTCCAAAGCCGATGGTGTAGTCGTTTGACAGCTGCTCCACCAGTGACGCTACAAAAACCCCACACATTAACCATCAGTGCTCAGATGAAAACAAACATTCCCTCTCCAAACATTTTCTGTACCGAGATGCTAACCCAGCTCTTTGCCCATTCTCTTCAAGTTGTCCAAGTCATCAGCCATGGAGTTGGAGAAGTCCATAAGAATATAAAGGTCCAGCGGGCCTTTGGTTGGAGCAAACACCTCCACATCCACCATCTTCTCCTCTCCGGGCAGAAAACTCATGCTCATCTGCTGTGGGGACACTTGAGACTGCTGAAGCCCCATGTTGATTTGCTCCCACTTAGGTAGGAAAAAAAAAGAGTAAAGTTAAAAGTCTGCCCAACACACATAAATATCGAAGAATGGCGGGATGAAGATGATAAAGACTCACTTTCTCTATTGTGGTGCTGCTCTGAGCTGTGATGATAGCTGCAGCACCGCAGCCATGGGCGAGAATGTTCTCTCGCAGGTCACAACGAGGGCCGTTGAAGGTCTGCGTGAGCCGGAAAGATCATTAGTTTGTTGGTTTTTTTTATAGCTGACCTTATAGCTCACCTCTTTTTAATGTTTGTAAGTCAAATTGCAAAAGATTAGGTTCCATGCCCTCTTGACTCAATCAATATCGTGCCACCGAAAGCAATGCTTTCCCGTCAACCTTATTTTTGGGACTTTCATTCCTGCTGTTTTCTCCTCTCACCTCATCAGGGCAGTATGCACACCCTTTTCCAGCCTGCAGGCACTCCGAGCAGGATTTGGCCCTGGAATTGAAGCAGTAGTTCACTGTCGGGGTAGGGCGGGTTGGGTGGGGTCGGCGGGGTGCGGCGGGAGGGGGCATCAGAAGAAAAGGCAAATGAATCCCAGGAAAACATAGCTAGAATAGCTGCAGTAATACTGAGCAGACATCAGAGAACATCTTGAGGGCAGATTTGCCCAATCAGCAGTGGACACCCTCATACGAAGCCTCAAATACCCATCTTTTCAACAAGAATTCCTCACCTTCAGCATGACACGAGCTCAAAAGGATGGCAAGAAGCCCGAGCCCTACAGAGAGATGACATTTCCATCTCTCCATCTCCTTCCTGGAACACAGACACATTATGTGCATGGATATTTACAATAAAATCCCCTTAAAACTTTACATAAATACCACCTTTGAGCGCAAAAATAGCTCCTCCCCCTGTGAAATCGCAGACGGGGGTGTAACCTGAACCACCTGTACTTTCCCTCAATTCAATTCGGAGAAAGTAAAGTTGCCAGACACTCCCCTGAGCTGCGCCTCCAACGCTCGAAAACAGCTGCAGCAAAAAGGCCCAAAATTCATAGTCGAGTCAAAGTCTGACACCATCTGATGTCTTGATTGAAATGCAGCTTGTATACATTTGTACACATCTATTGCTTTTGCTTCCAGTTTCTATTTCATTGAGCGTTCACAACAGATCTAGTCAGCTGCAGACTGTAAAGAGTAATTTGGCAAACATGGGGGAAAAAATGTGTTGGAACAGTCACACCAGGACAGCACAGGTGGGGTAGGAGCTGGAAATATTTGGAGCGACACGCTGAGCTGAGATTGAAAACAATCTGATGTACAGAGCGCCATCACTGTGCTCAGACGGGAGTTGCAGAGTGAAGATGATTAAGTGTGTGTATGCGCCACTGCAGAGCCTTTAAAAAAAAACAAAAAAAAAAGGTTTCTACATTCTCGACTGGAAGAGGGAATTTCTCCTCGAGGTGAGAGAATGACCTGTCCAGGTTCAACAACACAGTCGCAAACCACGGGGGGAAGACAACCTTAGCACCTCCCCGTGAGCAGGCCACAGGTGTCGGTGTGTGTGTGGTTCCAGGTCATAGTGTTTCATAAATCACAAACAGGGGTAAAGGAACAACAAAAGTAGTTTTAAAGTTGAAGAAAATTGTAGTTTCCTCAATTTCATCTTATTCCAAATGTGTTTATGATGTAAATTATGTTTGTAGACACATGACAGAAGTAGGTTGCGAGTTTTTTTTTAAGTATTCTTTCAGCTTCTGTTAAATCTGTAGATCGTGGTGAGCCTGAACAGACCACCAGAGAGAGGTCCTGCTGAGTGACCTTCCTTTGAGTTCAATCACAGCTGTACACACCTGGAAAATTCCAGGCTTTCATGGGTTTCCATGAAACATAAAGAGCATAAAAACATAAAAAAAAAGCTCTAAAAAAAAAAAAAAAAAACCATTGAAATGCTTATTCAGCATTTCAGTGTCTAGAAATGTGTGAGAGAGCGCTGAAGGGCACTGAAAACAATAGAGAATAGCATTTGGACATTTATAACCGGATACAAAGAGCTCACTGATCAAACAAACCTCTTACTGTGCTCTCGCCCAGCCCAAGTCCAAAAGTCCAAGAATATGGGACACCGGACTTCTTGCTTTGTTTTGATCCACCTGCAGAGAATAAAAACTCCGTCAAGTCCTTGTGTCCAGGTCCAGTCAGGCGCAGGAGACGATCCGGACAAAATTCCAGTCGCGCTGTCACGTCTGCAGCTTCCTCCCGTCCTCTAATGTCCAGTCTGGTCAAATATTGACTTATTTGACTCAGCTGAGTTGTGGGAGAGAGACAAGGGAGAGGATTCAAGTGTGTGTGCAGAAGAGAGGGAGTGAAATGAGAGTCGGTGAGAGCAACCGGGGGAACATGACTGTGTGCGCTGTGATTTGATCCCTCCTTTAACTTCACCCACACACACACCCACACCCACACCCACACACACATGCACACCTTCCTCAGCTAGGTGAGTGTCTCTGACAGGGTCAACTCCCTTCCTGTGCCACTATCAGTCCTCCACCCTTTAGAACAGCTCCACACCTCTGTGTGTCTGTGCCCCCCCACAACCTCTGCTACATTCCACCCCACAGTTCACCTGTGTGGGCTTGCGTGTGCGAAGCCAGGCCCCTCCTTTCCAACGCGGCCTCCTCCCAGGCTCTCGGGAGTGGCGTCGAGCGCAAGAGGGCCCGCAGGCGACGGGAAACGGCCTGGTGACGCTCAAGTTTACACAACCGTGCGCTCGTCTTAGCTGGCAACACTTTTTTACTCATGCGAACCCGCATTGTGTTCTGCTTTTAAGGAGGTGCCACTCCCTTCATTTCACAGAAGATGGGAAAGAAGATGTCCCGGTATGATCTGCATTCCAGGGGAGAGGAACCACGGTGTCCGGGGGCAACCTCCGCGTTCTCTCTTTCAATTCCATTCCCACAAAGCAACAGTCAACCACGTTGTGGCCATGGTGCTCAACTAAAGGCTGCCCGACAAGTGTTTCATCCTCTGACATCATGCTGCCTGTCCGTGGTTGGTGGGTTTCAGAAACAAGACAGGAAGCGTGCAGCATATACAGTCTTCTGACATGGAGGTCAAAACTGTGCATGTGCAGGACATCTCAGCTGAAGGCTGAGATGTCTTTATTGTTCCTCCTTCAACCATTCCTCTGGAAGCCTTTGGAATCGAAGACATCTCTAGACAAATCTGTGTTACTGTTAAAACTGGTTCTTTGTATAACGCCTTGCTGGTTCAGTATCATCTATACAAATATTAAATATTTTAAGTCTTGTGAAACTCCCAATTGACTCAATATTTTAGGAAGACAAAACATTTCTTTGCAATGTTTGCAGTGTTGCAAATATTTTCAGGTTTGCATCTAAAAGAAATAAAATAATAATAATAAATTGTGGCTCGTTAATAAATCCCAGGAAGTTATTTTAAGGGATTGAAATGCTCTTTCATGCCATTTTTTTTTCTCTGTTTGAGTTTAAAACTGCACAGCAAAGCTTAAAGAACAGCACTGAGGCAAAAAAAAAAAAAAAGAGAAAGAAAAATCAAAAATGGCTTAGTGGAAATATTGCTGCTTGCAGTCGAGGAAGAGAGGATTGAACTCTGGTTTTCTGGAGGCTTTTATTGATATTATTTTACATTCTTTTTTCCTGCAAAATCTTGTGACACTTAGAATATTGAAGTGACGCTGAGATATGTGACACTTGACGTGGTCAATTGCGTCAAATATCTGTCCCGTATAAAACAGGAGTAATTTATGACTCAGGTTCTTATCAAAGGCTGTCGCTCTTTCTGCGGCGGTCCACACGTCGGGTTTTAATGGCTGATCTCAGACACTGTGAATGGGCTTCACTCAAAAACAAATCACCCAGTTAGTCTCAGGCCACTGTGCATACCACGCAGGGCAGTCTGAACTGACAGTCCAGCTCCCGGCAACCAGATCTGCCTTTGATACAATGTGGAACGTCTGTCGAGCAGAAGAAAAAGGGAAAAAAGACGAGGAAATCAATGTTCCCTCAACTGTGATGTCTTGGCTAAAAGTTCTGCTGTAATGCCATTTTTTACGGTTAATGTAGGGCCAGCGGAAGTGAACTTAATGACAATTAAAATACAACAATTCAAATCAAAAATGTACATGTTTAAGTGCTGAATATTAAAAAATGAAAACAAGTTTGAAATGGAAAAAGGCAAGCTCCCTTTAACCCAAACCATCCTCCCAAAATAATGAATGTACCGGCCAACCGTGGGAGAGGAGGCCATGATTCTGTAAGAATAAACTTTCCAGAAGAATTTAACAATTCAGGCCAACTCAAACATGTGCGTTTTACAATAACGCATCTATGAACTTTGCAACGAAACTGGACTGCTCCCCCGCAATCTGGTGGGAGGTGAAGAGAAGGGTGGGTACAAAACCTCAGGAACCTATTTTCAGCTTGCAGTGAAAATCAGCTGGGAAATAGCAGCTTGACACAATGTCTTTCAACAAGCTGCATCTAATGTTTTTTTTTTTTTTTTAAAAGATGGCCCTTAACATGATTATTCTGCATAATCTCACTCTCACTTAAATACCTGTAAGCAAACTTTAAAAACTATTAAATCAGTTCTAATGCATACCTGACTGGCTATATTTCTAATAATGGCTTCTATTTGCTCAACTGTCTTTATTATTGACATTATTTATAATCCATATATTTACCTCTCAGTGAAAACACACACACACACACACACACACACACACACACACACAAATACAATTACAGCAGTGCATTTGCAGTGCAGGAACTTTGGGATCATTTTACGGGGCTGGGGCCGTTCCAGGGTAGGCACTGGAAACCCCCCTATAGTAGTTACTGGGAAAAAGATGCTGTCTGGCTCAACTGAACTCATAAGCAGTAAAATCCTACCTGTCGGCCCCACCCGGGCTGTGGAAAAAAGAAAATATATAAGAACAACCAACGCAGGCACAAGTGCATGGGTTTTTGGAGACAGAATTCCTCAGCTCAGAATAAACCGAGTTCAGTCTGCGCCCAGCTGCTCGCCTATTTGCATGACAAAAACTGCTGTTTTTGGATCACTGAGTTCATTCAGTGCCTATAATGGCCTCTCCTCTTTTAATTCCACCACTCCCCCCCCAAAAAAAAGTCTGGAGTGATGTAGATCACAGCACATTTTCTGGGTGCTTCTGCTGCTGGCCAGCAGTGTTGAGGAGACACCAAAACCACACGGGCAAATACGGCAAAGTGTTCAAGGCAATTCGATCAAATTGTGCCAGGTTAAAGATTTCAAAAGCAGACTAAAACATCTCTGAACATCTCTGGCGTGGCGTCATTTCTTTTTTAAATTGATGTATCAGCTTTCAAAAAGACTCGACAAACATCGGCTGAGTCCTGCTGTTTGCTTGGCACTGACGGACGGATGGAGCGAAGTCGTGACCTGCTTGGGACAGTCTGTCCTCAGTAGACTTGCCTAAACACACACACACACACACACCTGATGCAGATCTCGTAACGTCAGTGAATCAGAGGAACATTCCATCAGTGAAATCACCTGTGTACCTGCTTGCACACGCCACTGTAACCTGTAGTCATGGTAACCTTTCTAAATCATTACAAATGTAACCGAGGTCATTTTAAGATGAGATGAATTTAGCCTGTCAAAGGAAACATCAACACTGAACAGTTTACTTAAAGTGAAATTGATATTGAAAAATTGAAATGAAAATTGACAGTCAGGTGTCGATGAATGAGGCAACATATTTAGATTCCAAGCTCTGCAGCGTTGATCCTCGCCAACAGCATGGACAATCATTTACCTGCTGTTTACTGTCAGTCTTTAATGGCCAAGCACTTGTGAACGGTTCCATGGAAAGTTAATAACTCAGGTGCATGTTGCTTCTGCATGGGCCGATTTAGGTTGGCTCGGACGGCAGCAGGCGGCTTGTGTGGCTCGGCAGATCCAGCTGTTATGATGCAGCCTCAGCGTGGAGTCAGATGTGAAGGTGGAACATCAGAACTCCATCTGCTGCACACGTGGGGCACCAGAAATGTCAGACGGATAAATGTGCCTGTGAATAGGAGCCAAAGAAATTCTTTGGCTCAAAATCAGGCCAAGGCTCCATCTACCTGTCTGTCTGTCTGTCTGTCTGTCTCTCAATCTGTGAAGAGTGAAATAAAAACACCCAATAGTAAAAGGCAGCATGTGATCAATTTATTCACCTTATTGACATGTATGTACAAGTGTAAAAAATCCTTACATGAGGGACGTGAATATGCTGATGGAGAGAAAAATGAAGCAACAAAAAACATTTTACGCGTTATCACCCTAACCTGCTACTGCCGACGGAACACAAGAACCAGAACTGCAGATAGAAAAAGAAACACATTTTCGGCCAATCCTATCAGGCGCCTCTGCGAACCTTTTCTGCTCTGGCCTTTACGTTGCAAACGTATTTAAAGACAGCCGCGTTTCGCCGGCGGGGGATTTGACGACGTCTTCCACGTTGGTAACAGCCAACAGCGCGGATCCCAGAGAAATGGAGGCGGCGCCGCCTCTCGTCTAGTCTAGTCCGGAGGGGGACTCACTGGGTGAGTTTTAAAACTGTCCGCCAGTTCCTTTGACCCCCTCTCCGTATCCTCTCACATACATTGTGGTGGTGGTGATGGTGATGACGGCACGACTCTTCCAGCTTCCACACACACACACACACACACCGTTCTGGCTCCGGCCTCGTCACTGCTTGGCCTTCTTCAGGATGGTGCCCACCGCCGAGATGACCGTGGTCTTGGTGCCGGCGGCAGTGGTCGTCACGGAGACAACAGCGGGCAGCGTTGCGGTAGTGGTGATGATGGTGGGCTGGGCCAGGGTCACTGGAATCGCGGAGTCCCATTTGCTTTTCCTCTTCTGAGCGTCTGCTGGGGAGAGGAAGTGACATCAGTCGATCGCAGTGTGTGACGTCAAGCCGATAGGTTGTGTAACTAATGTTTCAACAGCTGGTAGGGGATTGCTGCACTGGCGACTGTTCACCTGAGGCTGTGGTGGTGCTGGTGTTACTGGCGGTGGAGGCTGCTGTGCTGGAGGGGTTGGTGCCTTTTTTAGTCCCTGTGACGAATTCGATCTGTGGAAGGAAAACAGAAATGTCACAGGAGTGAATTAACTACCAGAGCTGGTAAAGCTGCGATTTTCTTTTTTATTTTACTGACAGTATCCATTGAATGAACTGAAGAAATTGTGTCTTTATTTTCATTTTTACTGCAGTATATTTCATGTTGTGAATCGTACGGTTGTTAAAGTAAGTTGCAGGTTAATTCAGGTCTGGTTCACACTGTCAGCCCTGATAGGTGAATTTGTGCTGTATATATTCAAAAGCTATTTAAGAAAATAATGAATAATAGAGCAGATGCAAATAGTTGAGGGTTTGAGGTTCGGTCTGAGTTTATTACCGATGAAGCTTTAAAAGTACAGTAAAGTACTTTACACAACCTGGACATGCTCTGGTTTTTTTCGTATGTTTGCTTGGACTTACTTTGGTCCTCTCCTTCTTGGCTTTCTCTAGTTTGTCCATCTCCACTTTCTGAGCCTTGGCTGCAAAGATAAAAACCCTGTGTGAGCTTGAATCACACAGTGGTCAAAGGTAGGGGCACCACTTACCCAGAGCTTCATAGTAGGAGTCCTCTGACCAGCCATGAGGGTCAAACATATCGTTTGGGTAGTTGGTTCCAAGTTCGTCTATTTGGCAGAACTGAATGAGTTTTTCATATATGCTTAAAAAAAGAGGAAAGAAAAACGATTCTTAAATAATGAAATTAAAGTATTCAATGGTGAAAGTGATGCTGATCCACAGCTGAGCTCCATACCTCGGGTTCCTAAACTCTTTCTTTTTCTGAATGTGGCTGTTTGTGTCAAAGTCTTCACAGGCCTTCCTCTCAAACAGCTTGTTTATCTTTTCCTGTTAAAAATACAGAAAGAAACAACAAAATATTTACCATATCTGACAAAGACATGACTTCTCAATTAAGCAACCAAGTACAATGCAGGTGGGCATCATCTGAAGCATGCAACATGGGAGACCAACATCAGCGTTGCCTTTTTTTTTTTCCAGACCTGAAAGGTCTTCATTCTGGGGCATGGAGACCTGGGCTGTTCTGGTGAGTCATACGACGCTGGCCCGACAGGCAGGGAGGTGAGCCAGCTGCAGCGGGAATTACTGCGGAGAGCTTTTCTAAGTCGGGCTTCTGTCCTGACCTGCCTCCACTCTGAACTGAACGTACTTTACTGCAATAAACTACAGCAGACACAGCTGGCACTGGCAACATGAAATCAATCGAGTGCTAAACAACTGCTGGTTTAATTACAGGACTAGAAGAATATACGCAGCGTCAGGAGAAGGACATTTATTTTTCTGTTTCAGGGTGAATTTAAGGTAAATGTAAGTCCCTTAAGACAAACCTAAACATACTTACGCCACCGCACACAAAAACTACTCTTTGTGTCTTAACATCATGTCTTCACTGAGTGGGAAACTAATTCTGCAGCCACAAAACTGTCAGCGCATCCACGACAGCAGCCAAAACCCACTCGGCCCCTCCTCAGGTCTAATTAGCAGACAATGCGCCACTTTGTAGTGACGGCGATGCACTTGAGTAATCACACAGCTGTGGAGGTGTGTTTACCTGCAGCTGGCTTGAGCAGCGCCCAGGGGGCTCTGGGGGGATCCTGATCTCGTCTGGTGACATGTTCCTCACCTTCTCCGAGAACAGAGCTGCCGACAAGTCAGAAATCTGCACGTGAGCTGGACAAATACGTTATTTTCTCCGTCACCCCTCTCTTTCAAGTCTTTACATGCTAGATGAGGAATAATATTATGAAATAGGAAGTGGTGAATAGTCTTTAATTAATATTACCTAAAACACGCAAGACTACATGTTTATGCTATTAAAAAGGTATTTCTGAAATGTAAAACATTTTTGTGGGAATAAAGATAATTAAGCTTCAAAAGAACAAGTATAGACATATAAGATCTTCTGTATACTGTTGAAATTAGAAGCTCATTTTTGTGGCAACTGCACAGCATTTCTCCGCATTGTTTTGTTTTTTTATTGCATCTGGCCTGGCTTCTCTTCCATACAGCGTCAGAATTTTACCTCTGATTTTATCCAACTGCCGATAAATTTTCACGTATTTGCTCTGACACAGAATAACCCTTCAAAGTTCTAGCCGCGCCTGGTAGGACTGCATTTGTAGCTTCAGCATAAATGCACAATAGGGCGAGGAGTTTGCTGTTTGGGCTTGAACCGAGACGGGAGACTCCTCTCTCTCTCCTCCCCACCCTCTTTCTTTTTCCTCTCCCCTTGTCTCTTTCTGCCTGCAGGGCAGACATTCCTTGGCTGTCCCTCACATCCCCGTAACAGCATTTACTGTCATTTGCTGCTATCAATCAAGATCTCTGTCAATGCCGTCAAAAAACAAAAAAAACAAAAAAAAATCTAAGAGTGTGTGCATGTGTTGAAGGAGCTGACAGCAAGTACGAACACGACTAACATGAGAGGATCGTTTTCTGGTGTGCTGCTTTTTGGGAAGCATGAAATCCTGTAAACAACTGTAATACTTAGCACTGAGGAAAAACCTGAGTGACAATGTTAAAAAAATCTTCCCCATTTGATGCCGTTAAAGGTCCACCAAGTATCACAACTGTAATCATGGACATACCATTCATCACAGGCTGAATGATCAACAGCAGTGAACTAGCCTGTCTGTGGCTCTGTCCCAGGGTCGGCCAGAGTTCGAGCCTTCACACCCTCTGACATTTTTTTGTTCTGCATTATCTGCTGACCCGCCATCTTAATTAACCCTAATGTCTGTGGAGGTCAAAGCAGAAGCAGCACCTCCTTCCTCCTGGTTCTTTTTCTGCTAGCAAGAAAAAGGAGGAGCAGGGTGTTGCCTGGGCAGGCGAGACACATAACTAGGAGCGAGCACATCTAAGCTCTGCATATCTTCAACACCAACGAGTGAGGCCTGCAGTTAGGAAAAAATAAAGGGTTACATACACATTCCTTTTTGCACACTGGAACAAGATAAAACCCCCACCAGGCATGCCTGGTGAGTCACAAAGGCAAGGAATCATTTTTATTTCACTTGTGTGCAAGCAATCATATTATATATGTGGTTTCACAGAGATTTAACACCAAGGAAATCTGCTAATCCACTCCATACAACAGTGGAATCAGGTGATTAACTTTGGTTTAAAAAGCAATAGAAACTCCAAAGAAGCAGACTTACAAATAAATATGCCTTTTTGATAATTCGGCACTTTGAAGTGAGGATTTTCACATATCAGGAGGCACGTCAGAAAGAACATATAGCCATAGTAACAAAGCAGACAGAGGAAAGATTATACTCTGCAGCACATTTTACCATCTGCCTCCCAGAACAACATTCAGAAATTCATTATCTGTTCCCCGGGGGGGGACTTTTCTGGACCGACACACAAAGTCTGCCCTTCACAGAGCAGACAAAGAGCCGTGTTCAGCTTGCTGACCGAGGCCTTTGGCTAAACGCACCGTGACATTTGCTGATTTTCATGACTGACGAGCCAAGCGTCGCTAGCGTCATGTTAACACCAGGACTATGAGTCACACATGACACCAAAACATTACACTCCCTGTTCTCCGGAAAATATAGTTGTAAAAGTAACAGAAAGGACTGATTTGCATTATATGTGCTGTGCAACATATTTCACATGATTGTATTCCTAAAAAAGTGTTGAAATGCATCAATCATATCTTCATAGTCAGCCTGCAGACCCATAGAGGCCTGCCGACAGCAGAAGGCTGTAGGAGCTACGTGGAAGCCACTCCCTGTGCCTGTCATACCTGCTGTGATCAGACACACCTGGATAGGTCAATTCTTACTCACCAAACCACTGGCTGCCCCCCCCCCCTCCCCAAAGTTAAGCTTTTATTACCTGAGCCTACTCGCTGATTCATGCGTTTCCTGCACCAACACCCAACCAACGGCATAAACCAAAGGTATAAACACACTAATTAAGAGTATTTAAAAATAATGCCAAAGTATAACTCATTCTGCATATCCCAGTAACAAACACTGTTTACTTGAACAATTAATAATGACATCGCATGACATATCTCGTGTGGCAAAATGCGCATGTGCACTGCAGTGCATCCAGGACCAAAAGCCTCACATGGCTCAAAGGGTACGGTGTCAAGACAACCTGCTGACGTGTAAACAGAGACAAAGAATGAGGAAGAAAGGAGATTTAAGTGACTTGGAACATACATACGTGCCCGTATATTTCAGACGGGAAGGCGAATGTAACTCAAACAACCGCTCTTTGCAAGCGAGGTGTGCTGAAGGGCATCTTTAACTGCCCAAAGCCCCCAACTATAAAGCAGCTGAGCTTCAGCAGCGGAGGACCACAGCGGTTGCCAGCTGAGGCTACAATTTGCACGGGCTAACCAAAATTGGACAAGAGATGATTGGTCAGATGAGTGCTCCAATTGTGCGCGTACACTCGAACAGTGGGGTCAGAATTCAGTGTGAGCAACACAAGAGCAAGCATCAATCCTGCCTAGGGTTAACGGTTCATAATGATGTGGGCAATATTTTCACGGCACAGCTTTGGGACTGGTTTAAATGCCAGAGCCCACTTGAGAATGGTCACCACACAGGAGAGTCAGATAAGGATCACACTTTGGTTAAATGAGAAATGGTTTTAAGGAAAAAAAACAGGGCTTGTTGCATGTGAAGGTCACCACATTCGCAATGGCAGCGGCAAAGTGTGGGTCATTTTGCCATTGTGTTTTAGGTCATACTCAGACTAAATACTACAATGGTCACTGTACTCACCAACTAACTCACTGGGGTCCTTTCTTTCTTCTTCTGGGATCTGAAAAGGAAACAAAAAAAGGAGAGGAGGAAGAAAGAGAGGAGGGAGAGGGAGAGAGAGAGAGAGAGAGAGAGAGAGAGAGAGAGGAGAGGGAGGGAGACAGAGAGAAATTTATCTGATTTGAGACCTAAGTATATAAATTACTAAACCATCCTCTCAGTTTAGAAAACCATAGGGTTGGTGTGATGGTGTTCTCAAAATGCCCCATCTGTACCTAAATTATACAAATATATGACATTCTGAAAATTAAAAAAAAAAGAAAAAACAGAGGCCAGAGGAGTGAATCCAGACTTTGCAATGCAGCAGGAGGGGGATTCTTGCGCAGCCTCTGCTTGTGCCAGCACTGCGGGCATAACACAGGTTCAGCACAAAGGAACAGTACTGTTCTTCACAGGCATCACATCACCATCGTCAAGCTACTGCACAAGTACATCAAGAGAACCGTGCTAAATATGGATGAAACACATGGACGAGAAGGCGAGGAGAGAGGGAAAAAAATATGGAAGCACAGTAAATAGAACCCTCCTGTTTGAGAAATAACCAATAAAATACTTTCTGCAAACTGTAAATGGCATGAACAGCAAGAGAAGCAGCTGGCTTTCCAGCGCGCTGCAGATCTCCAGAGGTGTTAGTGATTAGTGACAGAGACAAACATTTAAGTGCTGACCATTATAGTAACAAATATCATAATTCATGGTGAATACTTAAGTTTCTGCAGCAACAACAGATTCATTTTGCTTGGGTGATTTCCATTCCCCACAATGCATCGCAGCCTATTTACAACCACACAATCAATTCCTGTGAAAACACGTGGACTTGAGTACTTTGTTTATGTCAGCTCGGGTGCAAACAAGGACACGGCCATATTATCTCCGGTTACACACCGGCAAAGACTTGAAGCACTTTGCCTGTTAAATAATGTATTTCAAAATTGAAAGATTTGATGCAACAGCTCTTAACCTTGTTTGGCTGATAAAGCTGTGTAAACAGGGGGAAATCAAGACTATTTCGCATATTAAGAGTTAAACATTACCCAGAAATTACTATTACCTATCAAGGCTGATAATTATTACACACCAAGAGTCAACTCCAATGACATTTTTGCATTTCATGCAAAAAAATCTAATCATTCTGAGGGTCTGCACTACACTATCATTAGTTTCTTAGACAAAACAAAGAACACAGATTATAATAACTAACCTGAGTTCAAACATGTCTGTATTAAAGACGTCATGTTGACTGTATATATGTCCTTAGGAAAAAACAAGGAGAATTCAGCTTAAAAGAAATACCATAATTTCTAGTTTGTCTGTATGTGCTACATTTTTATAGTGCAGCCTGTTTCTACCTTTTCCTGCTCTGCACAACAGTTCTGCTGTCCTGACAGAGGCTTATCCTTAACCACAAAAGTGGAGGCAAAATTTGAACAAACCCAGTAATGAAAGGAAAATTAACCTGTCACCAAACCAGTCCCTGTTATGAGTACAGACAAGCAACCTTTCTCAAGTGTTTACCACAACAGCGCATTGAAGTATGGTGGCCCAGCGAAAAGAAGTTGGACACAACTACGAACCATATTGAATGAACATGTATATTATGAATAAATCCTTCCATGTATATTTGAGCAATTTATTCAGCTAACATGCTTGTGCCAACATACTAACCTCAACAGGTCCAACAACACTGTTGATTGAGCTCTCAGTCACTTTACATACATCGGTCTAGCAAATCTTTAAGCTCAACGCACTTTCATGCTCTTATGTGCACCAAGTGCCTCACTTCCTAGTTGTGTCCATGTGATACACATATAGACCCATAGCACCACCTAGTGAGCATGCACCTTCACAGCATGTGGGACCGCACTGCACATGCCTTTTGGTTAGAGACAAAACAAGTGAGGAACTTATCAACTGTAACCCTCGTCCAAATCAGATCCATCAAATACCTCAACATCATCTGTGTCCCTCCCCTCTTCAGATTCGTCCATTTCCTATGAAAACAAAAATGCACAAGGTTAACACCCCAAGAGACGGAGCAGCAGCACACGCTGATGACACCCATCACCTAGCAGGACTGCAGGGCTGTTCAAAGGTTTTCTAGAAAGAGTGTTTGTTAAAGTAAGAGTCCAGACATTCTAGTATAATATATACGTACAAATATTAATCCTCAGACATCAGGACTTCATTTGGTTTTATATACGTCAGACATTAAAAAGTAGAGGCGGACAGGCAACAGCTCCAAAGTCAAAAAAACTGGTAATATGGCTACAGCCATGTGGCATGCTCCACGGTTTAGTAACAACCCACACTAAGCCTGAAAATATGCCTTAGCTTGTCTCCTAGATGACAAATATTCCCTAAAAAGAGTGACAGTGATAACATGTGAGTGATACTAGTGTTTAAATGGTAATGGATTTGACCTCTTGCTGTAAATAATCTAATTTTTTTTAATATTAGTATTTATCCAGAGAAAAGTATATAGAGAAAAATTTAATATACTGTCTTAATGTACCATATCTTCTAAAAGGAAAAAAAAAATCAGTTTCATTGACTTTGAGGCCATATGTGATTGTTATGGGATAAGAGGTGGCAAGAATTCACTTTTTCTCCACACCACAGACATGCAGACCTTTACTGAACTGGCAGCAGCAGTCAAAGAAATAACAGAAAAAATCCCCGTTCCTACAGTGACTTCTGACGTGGAATACTCACCGAGTTGCTTTCTCTGCTGTCTTCATCTCCAGATTCCTTCTCGTCAGGACCCTCAGTCCGGTTTAGGTCATCATCACCGTAACTGTACACAAGGCTTCCCCCTGGTCCTACGAGTGACAGACAGCAACACACAAGTTGGAAAACGAGAGAAAACACACAATACAGCCAGGACAGAGAAGCAAATGCGTCAATCAAATGGCTGTAATTATTACATTTATGGTTTATTTATAATACTGATTTATAATACTGATGTAACAATGTGAATTCACAGGTTATACAAACACCTCAAGAGTACCTTCAGCATTTCTCTATAGTGTTCACATCAGTTATTTGAACATTTGTTGGCGCTAGCTCCTCCATACACAAGTGGACAAATGCAAAGTAGAAAGTTACATTTTATACATCACATTAAGAATTTATGATTGACGAAGTATTTCCTTCATCGTTATTTCAAGTCAACATTTTTACAATCATAAATTTATGCAAGTAAACACAACAGACAAAGAAATGACACACATTATATTTGACATGCAAAAATTTAAGGCCATGAAAGTTATGTGGTACTTTTTGATAGGTAGCAAAACTCGACAGAATACTGTAATATTAATCGGAAAATCCACACTGACACATCGACAACCCCTATCCACACTGAGATAGGGTTGTCGAGGTTGAAAATAAAGAGGGGAAGGAAGACGAGTGCCATTTGAAGGACTTGAATTACTGGTTAGCATTTGGCCAAGAAAAGGGCCTCTTTTTCTTTGTAGTGACTTGCTGAAAATATATCTAGACATATTTAAAGTAAAATGTTAATCTTAGCTATAAGGCGAGTCCTTTCTGTACAGTTGACCTAAACTGCAGCAAACATGGTATTTTTAATTTTGAAATTTTATTTTTTGTACTTAATTGCTGTGTTCTGCAATACAGCAGAAAGAAAACTTTATTTAGGAATGTTATTCTACTGTTGGTGGTGTAAACTTCGGGAGATCTCATTGGGTTGATGTGTGGATGACTAATGGGTCAGAACACTTAAAAAAAATCGGTTTAATGGAAAAACCTTAACCTATGCCAAGTATAATTATAGTAAATATTTATGGTTTTAATTCATAAAAACAAAAAATAACACCTATGCTATCTATGTCAATGTCCAAATTATTCAGTAATTTTCGGAGGAGTCTTCAACAATGCGTTGGATAGCCATTTGTACAGATGGCCTGCAGGGAGACCAGATACCTCTGGCTTTCAAAACTTTAGATGGAAGCCAGATACCTCTGGCTTTCATCTAAAGACATTTGAAAAGGAGATTTTATATATTAACTGACGCATGGAGATGCCCTTAACGTTTAAATGGTGCGCCAATACTACGTCATCACCGGCACCGGCAAAACGACCGAATGTCGACCGACGTTTTCTTTTTCCAGTGATCCGTGAACGTAACAAAATGTGGCCATACATGCGGCCTGGGTATGTAGTGGACTATTTTTTACATCGGCATATATTGTGTGTTTTAACAGAATTACACTGTGTACTTATACCTTACAAAACTACACCAGGGCTACATATTTCCTGAAAAGGATGCTACTTTGATTAGGCTAAATTTCGCACTATAATAGCCTGTGTTTTTCCCAGTTTTAAGAAGATAATACTTTTTAGTGTATCTTACCCGTTTCTTCTATGTCGAGTTCGGAATCCGGTTCTGAATCATCTCCATAGTCTGCCAAAGAAGAGAGAAGAGCGCTCTTTTTGCCACTCGCCATTGCTGTAAGCGTTGTCAGCGCCTGATCCGCACCCGGAAACCAAGCTGTTCCATAACGCTTCTGCGCATGCGCTAACATGTACGCATGCGCGGATATTTTTACACAATTATATCAAAACAATGAGCGAGGCAAGACATTGCGGGTATAACTTAAAGCAAAAGAAAAAATACCTTTGACAAAACCGTTCTTTCGTTTTTATTCTTTCACTTCTTGTATATAATCTTTGGGTTGTTCGTTAATTTGATAGATTTTACACATCTCTGCCACCGTATGCTTGTTGCTAAGGACGCTGCCACAGACCAAACCAAACCAAATTATTAGTGACATTGCGTCGCTTGCTGAGTTGTTCAATATTTGTGTAACTGATGATTCAAAAAACAACATAAAACGGATTTAAGTGCCTTGGGTTGTCATATATATTCTTTGGAATTCGGCACCGCTTGGAAATTATTGCTCGTTCCAAAAAAAAAAAAACAAAAAAAAAACTACCACATTCTATAACAGGTAGATATTGTAACAATAATATTTACTAAAAATTGCTGGTGCAACTCCTTCAGCTAAGCTGCCGTTAATAATACTGAGCGCATACGTTACCAAGGTTGAGAGTAGCCCTCTAAAATGTTAAGGTGGCATGGAATCTGTGGGAAACCCAGCAGGCTTCATGTGGCCTATTAATTCCTATTATTTTCTATAAATCAAGTCAAATGATGTTATTGCAGTAGTTTGATTAATAACGTTTATTTAAGTTTGAACAATGACATGAGTTGATTTAAAAGTAATTTCGTCATGACCTTAAGATGGTATCTGTGAGAGAGAAAGGTGGCAAAACATCTGGCGAGTGGAGTTGGGAGGTAAATTCAGTTTTATTTTTACATGACATCAATAACAATACATAGTCTTAAGATGTATTACTCTTGAAACTCATAACATTTGACAACATTTCTATTCAGTGGTTTTAAGACACACGCATTTCCATGTTATTACTTCAGGTGCTGCGCCCAGTCTCAGGGAGCCACAGGTGGGCCACCTGTCATATTTTTGGAACATTTACTTTCATGCCCCAGCTACTACACTTTTCCGGGGCTGGATAACTTAATGCTGGTGTAAAGGTTATCTTTCACGGTCTTCCTTTAAGTTATTGTGCATGATAAAAATATTCAAAAAAGCTGGCTGACCAATGGGGCCCAATACCTGGTTTGAGCTTCTGCTCTGTGATTTCCTCCCATCACTCACACCTGCAGGGAGCATTTCGCACTGACATGGCACAGCATCCCTCATGCCACAACACTTGATCTTCCAGGGGCCCTTCCTAGCCAGCACAGTGACATACTTGAGCGTCATTTGTGCAGGTGTTGTATGCACCCCTGCTGTCAAATGCACCCTGCCTTAACTTTTACTTGGAAAACTTGCATGTAACTGACTCTGGTAACACATACTAGACCCATACCCCTATCATAAAAAGCATTTAATTGGTGAAATGTACCCCCCCCTTCAAAAAAAACAACAACAACAAACAAACAAACAAACAAACAAAAAACCTAAAGCTTTTGAGCCATGTGTCAATGTCATCACATAAATGCTGCTGGGCTGTTGGATAAGCAGAAGATGGTTGGATAAATGGATAATTAAATGATTACATGTGATTAAAAGAAAAATGTCTATTATAATATACTGTGTATTTCATGTGTTTGAATTACACTCTCATGGAGTTCTATGTTGCCTCATATAAACGTTTTTAGAGTATCATATTCGGCCAACAGAGGGCGCCGTGACTTAATTTTTTTAATGTGAATGAATATTAAAAATGAATAAAAATGAATATCAACAAACCAACACTGAGTTAAAGAAATGATTCACTGTGATATTCACACAAAACCATCTTTCTTTTTCATCCACTCATGCACTGTGAAACATTTTGGAAAAAAGTCATTACAGTGCTTCATTGTCCTGATGTGACATGTGTCAGTGATTTATGCGGATTCCGGCATGTCTCTCTGGTTGCAGAATAACAGTAACTTACATCCTTCCCGGAATGAATCATGTCTGATTTTTCTCCCCAACGACTCAGCAGGCCATTTAACTACACAATGTCAGTGATTCATGTGGGAGACTGTCAGGACTGACTGTATTTGCTGGTGTGTTCTCTGCTTCCCCGTCAGGAGGGGTGTAGAGGCTGCACTCTGGAGCCCTGGTGTTTTGACTTTCCACAGCAGCAGCAATGAATACAGGTCAGAAGGATCATAAAGAGAATTGTGCCTGTTGGTTAAAATAAATAAAGATGGTGCTTATCTTTTCATTTTCTATACATAATTGCGCTCAAACATTCTACTCATATACAAATAAACTAAAATATATTGAGATAAAACACAACTATTACATCTAGTAAAGGTTCTCAGAGCCATTTGCCTCTCTGCTCTTGTATGATTACAGATACAAAAGAAGGATGAGGCCACAGGGAAATAAGTTTTTCACAAATTCTCCAATGAAACCTGATCTTCTGACTTAAATCTATGAATCTGTTTTTTTCTTGAAGTAATTAAAAAAAACCACACAATGTAGCATCTCTTGAGAATCAGTTCAGGTCTTTCTCTATGCGTCTATATTCAAACAAAAGGCAAACAGCAGCAGGAGAGGACATATTCACTCAAGACTCTAAATTCCTTAGTAATGAATTGTATAAACTCTGACAAATGAATTGATTAATGATATTCAAATCAAGGCTTGTACTGACCCATGAAAAGGATAACAACAGCAAAGGTTCCAATTTCCAGAGGTGTAGCCTGTGGAAGTGCCTGTAATTTGATCCACACCTTCTGAATGATGTTCATTATCTCCTGCTTTATGTCCATGGTTTGCGCACTATGGGAAGTTTGAGAAGTTTGAGAAGTTTCTTCAGATCTCGTCCTCAGGTTTTCTAGGACTTCTTCTGCAACAAGAGTAATAAACACAAGTTGTTGTTTTTTACTTGCTCTGTAGCAGAAATGAAGTTATTTTCATTGCAAACTCCACCCTTCTGTTTAAACTTCTACCCAGCAATCATCCAACTCTTATAAATACAAGTCATTCACTTTTCAAACCTCTTAAAGACTCTTTCATGAGTCCCTACACATTGGAACCACTAGTTATTCCACTGATGAACCTCCTGCACCAGCGTGGATGCATGTGTGACTAATAGCCAGTGGCTTTTCCAACCTGGGAGCGCTTATATTCACACAGAGGGTGCACCGTCCCACGTGTTGCGTTTTAACTTTGGAAGGAGGGGGGCTATTTAAGGCTCGGCATTATCAAACTGGGGTCTGCCCTCGTCAGTGCAACAGCTGTGTGTGGGTGATAGGCAAATACAAGACCAGCTGCACAGAGACATTCAAGATAAATGGAGACAAACTCTGAATGGGAGTGTTAGCGATCTCTTCCGGCGCTTATCTGATTCATGGGAACATTTACTGATTGGATCAAACGTCAGCCCCCTGCAGAACTGCCATGTAAAGGAAATGCTAATCAATATGGATGATCAATATTTTCAAGGAAATGCTTGTTGTTAGCAGTCTGCCCTGCGCCAAATGCACCAATGTGTAAAAGTGATATAATAAATGCAATGTAACCCTAATGCAGAGTCTCAGTCTGAGTGTACAGATTTATACACATTTACTGTATTTTGTATTTATTTCCATCATTGCTGACTGCAGTTAAAGTTAACTGACTCTGGTGGTATAGAGGACAGTTTTAGCTCTTCCAAGAGTATTATGTGAGAGCATCTGTCTGTCCATCCGTCTGTCTGTCTGCTAGCAAAATAACAACTCAAATTGTTTCGAACAGATTTTAATGAAATTTTCAGGAAATTTGATGAACGGGCCAAAGGAACAGATAATTACATTTTGGTGATATTTTGGATTCTGGAGGGACTTGGCAAAGGAGCTTTGATTGTAAAGCAGCGGATTATGTTCTGTACCCTTGTATTACTAGTGCCTACTATTATATATACTACAGGTGTTAGTCACAATATGAGGGGACATGACCTGCTTGGCAGAGGCCTGCACCAAGCAGACCTCAGCCACTAAAAATTTAGTTTTCCTTTAAATCAAATTAAGTTTCAAAGCCTCTTTAACCCTTTGACTTCACACTTGTTTGATCATATGTCTGGTTAGCCATACGCGCATTGAATAAATGAACAAGCCTTAAATTATTTTAAGATTTTATTATAAGATTTTGTTGACAGTGAGATAGAAAAGGAAAAACAGTCAAACAGAAACTGAGCAGATTATGGAAAAGTCTGTGCAGCAAATTTGGAAAGATTCCAGCATACAATGTGTTGTATTTTTTATTCTTATTATAAAAGAAATTATATTGGATCTAATTATTCTCAAATTTTTCTTTTCAAGGAGAATTTTTGTACTATTAGTGCTTTTGATACAGTACAGTTAATTTAACAGAAACTGGCTTCAGATTAGATGAACATTTATTATCTAATACCTGAAGTCTTTTACTTGTGACAACAGTAAACATTACCAGAATAACACTGCAGATTCCTTTTACCCAACTGCGAATTTAGTACAGTTTTTCCCACATGGACTGAAAGTGTAAAGTCTGAAATCTCACCTCTGTAGCTGGCTTGGCTTTAGGAAGGTAAGGAGAAATAGACCCTGCCGTAAATATACCTCCCAACAATTCTGCACAGGCGTCTTCTTGTTTTCGTACTCCCCTTTCCTCTCACTGGTTTAAAAGTTTGGTGCTGCCTCTTGATTTCAGACTCGTCCAACTCAGCCTCATCCACTTCACAGACAAAAAAGCACTTTTTTTGTACGAGAGTATTAGAAACGGTTTTACTGCAACTGTTTCACGCCTTCTTTAACTTTGAGCATGAAGTCCTGCTCATACACAGTCCGTGTCCCTCCTCCTCTTAGTCACTCCCCATGCTCTCCTCCCCCAAACAGTGCTGTTCATCTGAACAACTCTCCCTTTTCCTCTCCTTCTCTCTCTCTCTCTCTCTCTCTCTCTCTCTCTCTCTCTCTCTCTCTCTCTTTCCTTACTACAGACCAGCTGTGCCAGGGCCTCTCTTTTTTGTGTGTGCTCTGTTACCATGGTGATGAAGCTCTTGTCAAAAAGACTTGGTGTGTGTGTGTGTGTGTGTGTGTGTGTGTGTGTGTGTGTGTGTGTGTGTGTGTGTGTGTGTGTGTGTGTACATTGAGGGGGGGTTGGGGTCCATCTGGTGTGGTGCCAGCTGACTCCCATGTTCCTCGGGATTGCATATGTTTGCTGTTAGAGGTATGGAGTGTCCCCACAGAGAGGGTCTACCAAAGAATGTGAAAAAGAACAATGAGACGGTTCCTTTTTCCTTTTTTTGTGTATTTTCTCAAATGCATTGTGGCTGATGTTTGCTTTGGTCAAGGTCATTGGTGTGGATCTTATTCGTGTGAAAGAAAATGTCAACATCTGAGCCCCTGCCAGTTTTTTTTCCTTTTGTTATTGTGGACCTTTATATGAAACCTTGAAAACAACTCAATCTCAAAAAAAGAGAGAGAAAAAAAGGAACTGAAGTGAAGTAAAACTTTACACCCTGTTTATTGCACCTTTCTGTGTGATCAACAAGTGTGAGAGATGGAATTAACCTGACGTATGCTATTTGATAGGTTTTTTACTGCAGATTTATGTAAAAAGTTCCTTCCAGACCACTGTTGAGTATAGCACAGCAACTTTATAGCATCCATGTTTGGGGACTTGCAACCATAGTGTATTTTGAAAATAATGCTAAGGTTATTATCCCTTATCAAAAGTATAGATATGTCGACAATATTCACTTTCTGTGTGTGTGCGTATGTGTGTGCGCACGCGCGTGTGTGTGTCTTCAGACTCATCTATTAATCAGCACATTCATCAGTGAACAGACATCTGACAACTAAAAAAAGCATCTGACGTTAAATGTATAATGATGAATGATGACACCTGTCAGAAGATGAAGATGCTCCTTCAAATCTCTGCTTTTTGATGCCATTTCTATTGGCAAGAAGTGCACATGAGAAAAACAAAGGAAGTACGAACCTCTTGTTATCAATGACATTGAGCGTAGATTCACTTAAAACAGGGACACGTAACACATGATAATTCTCTACATTCTGGGAGAATTCCAAGAAAGTCCCTTTTAGAGGTTTACATAAAAATTACAAGTTTTGGCTAAACATGCTCCAACGTTTTGGATCAGTTTTTAGAACTGCTCAAGGAAAATTTGAGATGTTCTCCTTTTAACGAGAAAAAGGGATTTCAACCTTGACCTGTGTAGAATTGAATATCTCCCCCTAGTGGTTCAAATAACGCTCTGCAACCTATGGGCGCTGAATTATTTTAGAGCAAAATGAAACTCCAGCATAAACAGTAGTTCAGGACAGATCCCATAAAATAAAAGACACTTGCAACCGCAATTACAAAGTCAAGAAATTCAGATGTTATCATGGTTACATCTGGGGAGGTGAATATGGTGGTCATGTTTAGCTCTTGATTGATGAGAAGTTTCTAATTTATTTCGAAAATCGAATTTATATAATTTATATACATACATACATACATACATACATACATACATACATACATACATACATACATACATACATACATACATACATATCTACACACACGCACGCACGCACGCACACACACACACACACACACACACACAC
>BJFM01002159.1:90190-101506 GCA_016586285.1 Arothron firmamentum | reverse complement strand
ACACACACACACACACACACACACACACACACACACACACACACACATACACACACATCAGTGCTCGTTCAGGACATCCTGCTGATAGTTGTTAGTATCACTTTAAATACCTAAGAATTGATACATTCAAATACTTATTAAATGTTTTGAAAACAAAGTCCATATTCCACCGCTTATAGCTCCAATATATTAGCATTAAAATCTGCATTAAGCGACTACTATTACAAATTTTTGCAGAAAACACAAGTCCACAAAAGTCTTCTTTATTGTTTATGTACGTTTATGGACACTACGGTAGAAAATACAAATAGAGATTCTAAATGATAACATTCATCGTTTACCATAGATTTTGCTGAGCTCATATTTTTGAAATATCTATACTTGACGGGTGTGTGGCGTAACTGGGAGTTTTTTTCTATCTTTATTTTTCACCTCGCAGCATTTGGCTGTTTTTCTCTTAATATGATTTTGACAAATCTCTGTCGGATGAGAACTAAGTGTTCCCGTTTCCGAGCCGCCCATGAATGCACCGTGAGTGCACAGCTGATAACGGAGGAAGTGTTGCTGTTGCAACACCGCTGCTGCCACGTCTATGCTGCAGCTGCAGGGGCTGCAGCGGGTCTGAACACCGGGATGGGCCCCTGTTGGGAGGTGGGCGGATGAGACGTGTGAGAGGTGGGAGTGAACACAAAAGAGGAAACACAGCCACGACACTGCTCTCCCGGGCCGGACGCAGCCTCTCTGCAGCTCCGCCTTGAAGAACCTCCTTGTTCCTGCTGCAGGAGCCAGCCTGCCGGAGCTCCATTGTTCTCACAGAGCGGCTCGTCGTTCTTCACTTTTCCATGCTGAGTTCAGGGACAATGGAGGAATTCGTAACCGAAGAGGAAGAGCCATGGTACGACCAGCAGGACCTGGAACAGGGTAAGGCTCCATCCTCCTACCCTCCAGCATCTCCGCCTGCCAGCTGCTGCCTAATGTGGTCTTATCTCAGAAAAGGTTATCCGTCATCTAAACAGACAATTTCCTCCTAATGCAGTGGGACTGATGATTTAAAAAGATTCTGGTAATGGCAGGCCACAGGAGACAACAATCTTTAATGACAATGCTGTAAAAACCTGCTAGCAGGGCCTGGTGTGCCTGGAGACGGACTCAGACCCTCAACAGGGCAATTAGAATAATAGAAATCTAGGCCAAACACAGCTGAAAAAATGTTTTTGTTCCAAGAAAATCAGTGCTATCAGCCCATATTTTTTTCTATAAAGTACACCATGTACATTCTTGTAGGGGAGTGTCATGTATCTCTGTCTCCCAAATAGTCTAAATAAATAATATAATTTAGCTATGGTGCCTTTTTTAGTTTGTTAAATTGAAACTTCTGGTCTAAGTTTTAATATTGTGAGTATTGTTTTCTAAAGTAAATTAAGATTAGAGACAATTCCAATTTTAAAATGTAACATCCTAAGTCCTTTTCTGCAACAACTACTTCAAACATATCAGCTATTTTGGTGCAAGCAGTTACAAATGAAATGGAAAAATTCCAAATTGTAATAAATGAAAGTGAACTTTTGCTTAAAATATGCACAACATGGTTAGCTAATCATCATTTTTTCCATTCAGGCCACAGTCTCTTAAAAGTGTAACAGCATAAATATCTCACTTTATAATAACCAATTAGCTTATGTCATTAATTCTTTTTAACGTTGCAGAACTAACATCACAATCCTCATCATTTACAATTCTTTACGTCCTCATGGGCTATAAAAAGATATTATACACATAATTTCCTGTCTAAAGTTTACTTCCCAGCAATAAAATGGTGTTAATGCAACTTTTTTTGTTGCTTGCCTGGTTAGCCAGACATACATTTGTACCTGCAGCCATGCAGCAGTAGCAGAGGCGGGTAAGAGAGTGTCCTTGTACACCTCTGTGTCGGACAGAGCATCTTCTCTTGGCTTTAAAGTGTTGAGTGCATCATTTCAAGACACTGTGAACCCGCCTGACAAACGAGAGAGCAGCACTAATGTCTTTGTGTTACAGTGCCTTGTTGTCATGCAGGAAATGCTTGACTGCTGCATCGTACGGAGTGAAATGAGAAAATTGCTTTTTTACATGCTTTTTTAAGGCAGCGGAAAACTAATTAAGGTTTATAACGGAAAAATACAGATTGTATCCTATGGCAGTTATATTTTAACTGTTTAAGCATTGAGAAGCCAGCCTGGGTCCTCTCACTTGGGATCCATCTTAGTTTGGGCCTTGTGTGTGTGTCACCCGGAGCTTTTGCTGGCCCACGTCCACGTAGATACTGCACGACCAGCTGAGGCTCCGACCTCCGGCTTGGCTCACATCCTGCCATGAGGCGTTCGAATGCTGCTTCCCTGCTACTGCCACGCAAGCATCAAGTTTTGCACAGTAGAGCAAGAGAGAGTCTCGCTTTCCCTATTTCTCTAACAAACCAAGGAACTCGAAACACATCACCGCAGATGTCTGCTCATTCACATCGCTCCTCAGTGCTGAACTAGAACCTTAAATTGACTTACTTATTGCTGTTTTATTGACTCGTTTAGTTGTTTACCAGTGCAGTTAGGTGCATTGATCAGATGTCCTCCACTTTCTCCTCTGTTGTCTTATTGCTGAGGCTCGTTTGGAAGGCTGAGTTTCCTCTCTGGCAGCCAAGGAAAAATTTACGTCTGACCATAGCCGGTAGTGCCTGTGTGCATGCTTTCTGCTGCTCCTTTTGAGCTCTGACGTGTCATATTGGCTGAGGGTTTAAAAATTTTGTGAGGTCTTCACATGGTCAGGAAGTCCACCACCTCATAATATAATATAATATTAGAATATAATAGAATATTCCACCACCTCACAAATGTGTCTCGAGTGCCAATTCTGCATAATTTACTAAGAATGAAGGAATGAGGGAGAATGCTGGGTCATCGTCTCCTGAAGTAATGAGGGTTTTACAGTGATACACCCTCACAGGCCCTAAAATACTTGATTTGAGGCTCCCATACAGTCCAAAACTTGGCATTCATCCTTGTAATCACTTCATTTATGATATGATTACAGTACTGCTGACTCATTGCAGCGGTAGACTTGTACTGTGGAGGAGAAACAGCTTTCTGGAAAACACACCAGAATGCAAATAAAATATATAAAGTAATGCATGTTGTGTATGTAATCTTTTTGATTTTTTTTTCGGTCAACAGTACCTTGTTAATCATCACATTAAACATATTTCAACCTATTTTTGTCCTCATTTTAATGGAGATTTGTCAGCAGAGAGAAAAGAGGATCTGCAAAGTAGGACTGTCTCTGCCCTTCCATCATTTCTTCTATAATTGAAGTCACTGCAGTCTGAGGCAAACTGATGGACTCAATTATAGCCCTGCCTGAAATAGAATAAGTCCCCAATTAATCCTGAATATGAAATCCGACAGCATTATGCTGTATTTTAATCTCCAAAAAGTGTTTTTTTTTTCATTTTTTTTGCCTATTCCTTATTCCCCCCCCCATGTTTACTCAGTTTCCCTGTCTCCATCCAGCCACATCTTGCGTTCTCTGCTCCAGAGTAAGTTGTGGCCTTATCCTCTCTCCAATTCAGACCTTCACCTGGCAGCTGAGCTGGGAAAGACTCTGTTGGAGAGGAATAAGGAGCTGGAGGACTCCCTGCAGCAGATGTACATCACTAATGAAGAACAAGTGCAAGAGATCGAGGTAAACCTGCCATCAGTCATGCCGGGAAAGTATATAGAACATGGGCTGGAAAGTTGGGAAGTTTGGGACAGGGTTAAATTCATAGAAAGCAAGAATACTAATACATTTTGGATTTTTGTAATAATTTGTAATAAATGTCACTAACTACTGTCTAAACGAGTGTCTAAACAAATTTAAATCATATTAAAATTACTTGTTTATTTAGCCTTAACAGAAGTTTGGATTCTTAAATTCCTCAGTTTAGCTTTTGTGATTTCTTTTATCATACTATTTATTTGAACTTTACTGATTTATCAAGCTAAATTTGTTTTTAATCCATATACTGAGTTCATATACTGCTGTATTTTTCATGTGACGTAATTGGTAAAAACCTCTTTTGACACGAGACCGAAGTGTTAATGCCCACTCAGACACCCACTAAAACTTGCATTTTTATTTAATTTTCTCGGTAGTACCTCTCAAAGCAGCTGGATGTTCTACGTGAAATGAATGAGCAGCATGCCAAAGTGTATGAGCAGCTGGATGGGACGGCCAGAGAGCTGGAAAGCACCAACCACACGCTGGTGATGGACAGTAAGGCCTCGCAGCAGAAGATACAGATGTGAGTGAGACGCGGAGTTCTCGTTGCACTCATTCCTACACCTGCCTCTGCTCGTCCTCTGATCATTTTGCCCTCTCCCGCTCTGGACCAGGTTAACGGGAACCATTGACACTCTGCAGAACCAGGTGCGGTCTCTGTCTGAACAGGTGGAGCAACTTCGCTCCATGGAGCAGCTCCGAGTGAAGCGGGAGAAGAGGGAGCGGCGTAAGACCATCCACTCCTTCCCATGTCTGAGGGAGCTCTGCACAGCTCCCAGGTGCAGTACTCCTCTGTTTGCCTTGAGTTAATAACTTGCTCCTCCTGACTTGCACCGTATAAATTTGCGTGTGACAGGTATGAGGACGAGTTTGTCGTAGGCAGAGCCGAGAGCTTTACTGTTGATGTCAAGCCTCAGCCATTTGAAGAAGAGAACCAGCACCTGAGGGAGGCAGTGTCGGCTCTGCGGGCAGCTGTGAGAACTGAGAGGGGCCGTAGAGAGGGCATGGAGAGGGAGTGCACCCTACTCCTGGCGGAGTTTTCCCGACTTCAGACCCGAGTCCAGGTAAGGTGCAGGATGGGACAAAATGCCTCCTGTGAAAAAGATTTCCTAGCTTCAATACAACTGGTTCCATTAAGATATTATATTCCATAATACACCGAATATGTATGTTTGCTCTCAGGATGCAGAGAGCTGCCAAGAGAGGGTCCGGGAGCTGGAGGATGAGCTTCAGGAGCTGCAGCAGCTGCGCCGTGCTCGGACTTTCCTGCTAGGCGGTGAGGATGACGGTGTAACTCTTACCCAGACCGTCCTGAATAGCACACCAGAGACTGACACCTTCCTGGAGGTGGAGGTTGCAGAGACTGGGGGCGGTGTGAGGGAAGACAAGGAAGGCGGAGTTGCCATCCAAGGTGAGGCCCTCCCTGAGTCCACCCCGGTGAGGAAAAGCTGCAGCGACACGGCACTCAATGCCATCGTGGCCCGCGATGCTTCTGGCCGCAGAAGAGGTAGTTACGCGCTCCATGCCAACAGTGTGAGAAAGAGAGGAATGTCCATCCTCCGGGAGGTTGATGAGCAGTACCACGCTCTGCTGGAGAAGTACGAGGAGCTGCTGGGCAAGTGCAGGCGTCACGAGGAGAACCTGTGCCACGCTGGTGTCCAGACGTCCAGACCCGTCTCACGAGACCCATCCATGAAGGATTGCGCAGTGGGGCCTACACCTGCACCTCCCCCAACCCCGGTCCAGTCACCTTCCACACCAGAGGCAATTGAGAGCATCAGCAAGCAGGTGGAGGCGGTAGATAAGCGGCTGGGACAGAACACTCCAGAATACAAAGCTCTATTTAAGGAGATCTTCTCCCGGATTCAGAAGACCAAGATGGACATCAAAGCTACCAAAGCTGCTAAAGCTAGCAAGTCAGGCAAATCTGGCAAGTCAAGCAAACAGTAATGGTGTATAATTCTTATAGAGGGTGCTACTTAAAAAAAACAACAACACTAAATTGACATGCAGTTGCAAATTTTTCATGTTTCAAATAAAATACATTTGAGCTACTCCCCCGAAACTGCATTTCCTCCGAACAGTACTGTTCAGTTCAGTTTGGTATAATACTCATTTGTCTACATTTTGGCTGTCAAAAGTCAGGAGGCTTCAAATGTGAATAACTTGCCTTCTCACTGAGTCACCTTATGTTTGGAATAAGAGAAGTTGTAGGGTACAAATGGAGGTAGACATATCACAATCTGTAAATTGGTCAAGAGAGAAACAGCATGACATGGCGTGGACCCTATGTAATGATTAGGAAGTACACAGAGTAGGGATTCAAAGCTGTTCGTGTCTATTTTGAGTGAATAATCTGCAGAATGTAGCAAAGATGACAGAAAGAGCTTCCACTGTGGCTCCTTCTATGTAGAAGCTTCACTGTGTTGCAGTACTTTGATGCCACAAAGTTTAAGTAGATCGTTATTTGGACTACACACACTGTAGTGGAAACAGAAATCAGGACAAGATTTGCAGGTCTAAAATGTACCATTCTGCGCTGAAGTGAACTGTTAATGTAATCATTAAATTAAAATATTTGGTCGTCTTTTTGATTATAGCTAAATTAAGTTTGACATTTCTTAAGATAACGCACATATATATTTATGCAAACTATAATAATAGCACTGAATCGGTATTAAAAGATCCACAGTGTAAATTGCTCAGTTAGGATTTTTTTTTTTTTTTTTTTTAACAAATGTGTGCTACATAGTGTAGATAGTTGTGCCTGTTGTGAGTTCAGAATGCGGGCATGACGATCCTGCCATTTTGTAGGACAATCTGGACAGATTTTGTTCCTGAATTCTCGTCATTGTGAATTGAAACATCTTCAGTGCTGCGAAAAGCATTGAAGAGGAGCAAGAAACAGATGTTACACCTACAGATCGCTCAAACGTTGATGCATATTCTTTAGCTAGGCATATGACAGTCGTTTGTAGGCTAGTGTAGGTAGGCTTTTACCCAGGGCTTTTCACCAACAGTCTTACCAAATATTAAAGTTAGCTCGCACTTTCCCCCCCTACGATGTGCAAAACCTATGCCTTTATTCCCCTGAATAAACATCTCTGTATAAATGCTGGTTTGTATGGTATTAAGACTAACGCTATTTCTCAAGACATATTCAAGCTTCAAAAACCTTACATTTGCTACTGGAAGGCCCTGTAATTAAGCCACTAAATGTTATTAGTGTGTGTGTGTGTGTGTGTGTGTGTGTGTGTGTGTGTGTGTGTGTGTGTGTGTGTGTGTGTGTGTATTCGGAATAATTTGACTTTTCAGCTCATGAGAGTCATGAAGTTTCTGTACTGTAATGTCTTTCCTTTTGGATGTGAAAATATTACCGTATCTTTTCACTAATTACATGGTAGTTAATAACAACATACTTTTTGTGAATGTCTCTTTTATCAGTGCCTTTGTTTTTATGCTACAAACTCATTGTGAGAATGAACAGATTTAATTTGATTTGCCTATAGTACATGTTTAAATGTGGACTGAATTTAAAAAGACAAAGCTCAATGTCCTTTGGCATCGGTTCATTATTACAGTATTTTATCACAGAAATAAACAGTTCATACGCAATCTTCCGTGTGCCTTTATTGACTGACATCAAACAATTGCTAATTGTTATGCTTGTTATCAGTGTGGCGGAGTATGTGACCGCGTGGCCTAATGGATAAGGCGTCTGACTTCGGATCAGAAGATTGAGGGTTCGAGTCCCTTCGTGGTCGCTCTTTTTTTCCGTCCCATGACAAATATATGAATATTACTTTTATCTGTATTAACACTATTTACTTGAAAATTCAGTTAAGATCCATTAATTGCGATGCTCTTAAAGAGTTCCTGTCTACTTCAACGATTAAATGATAGTTTATGCGTCCTAGTGTCGGTATTTGAGTTCAGTTGTTTTCAGTTGTTTGTACGGAAAGCAGAGTGGCGCAGCGGAAGCGTGCTGGGCCCATAACCCAGAGGTCGATGGATCGAAACCATCCTCTGCTATAGCTTTTCCACGCTTTTCTATTTTTTTTTTAAAAAAGGTATTTCAACCATGTAAACGCACAACATCATTTTCGTATGCCATGCAGTCACTCATAGAATAATATCAACAATCCCTGGATCAATTGATGACCTACTCAGATAAGAGTGACTTTCTAAATAATACCGAAGGATTTTCTCTACACAGCAGAGTGGCGCAGCGGAAGCGTGCTGGGCCCATAACCCAGAGGTCGATGGATCGAAACCATCCTCTGCTATGTGCTCATTTTTGTTTTTTGTTTTTTTTTCCCCCCCAACGGTTTTGGAAAATACTATATATCAGTTTGAATAAATTCCATTATTTGAGCAGTACCATTTAAGTCTTTACATCCATTTACTAGTGCAGACAAAATTAAGTGAAACTACAGCATCAATGTGTTGGAGCTACCCAGCAGTCAATCAAAATCCACTTGTCTACTTTTCTTGATAACAGAATTCATCTTCTTTTGGTTGAGTCGTTCCTTGTTCCTCTTCTCCAACCTGCATCAACACAGAGGAAACAAAAAAGTAAAATATCTTCACAATATATGATTAGAGACTTGAGTTGGAAAATATCTTAAGCATTTTTATTTGACTATTTGACATTGAATTTTAAAATGGACTACTGTCTTGCACACCCATTACTCTGCACTGTAATACCTGGTGGCCCTGAGTGCGATGTCTTCTGCTGTTGGTTCATGTGGCTTCTCACTGGCCTCAGCTATGATGGCAGAAATCCTCTGGATACAATCAGAAAGGTTTCTTTGCTGACTCCGGCTCAGCTCTGAGGTCACCAACAATTCGCCAGCCTTGTTGATGCGGTTTTTGTTCTGTTTCAAAATGTTTGAGGTTAATATAGATGGTTTTTAATAGTCATGGTTTTAGAATGACAAATTGGAAAAAAATCAAATTCAGTTTAAACATAGTTGTTTTTTTTTTTGTTTTTTTTTTTACGTAAGAACAAACCTTTTCAATGATCTTCTGTCGAATATCCTCTGGGATCCAGTTTGCTGTGTGCACGTTAAATCTCACTTCTGCTTTTGTGCTGACTATGGAGTAAAACGTCAATAGAGAATAATAAATAAAATAGAATTTAATATTATTTATTTAATAGAATAAAATAGAGAATGTTCAAATTTGAAAAGTACCTTTATTGACATGTTGACCTCCTGGTCCACTACTTCTACTATAAGATATTGTCAGACGGTCTGAAAACCAAAAGGAGAAAACAAAGAACAATTTAAGTAGCAGGAAATAATGTGATATAATAACAATCATAATAATAATCAATATTAGTTTTGCTTTCGTGAATACCCGTGCATTTACCGAGTGGAATTTGGACTTGGGTAGTCTGAAAAATATAAGGAAGACTCTAAGAATATCGTTTCACATTTGAAGACCATGAATAAAACGCTAGAACAGCACTTGCATGTAAGCGAATGTTGATATTAGGGAACTAACCTGGATGGAGTTTTGTCCTCGATTGCTGTAACCTACAGTCCACTGCAAAGTATTTTTATTATCTATAATCAAAACCCGATGCGTCGGTTGTTTCGTGCGTTGAAAAATTAACTGTGCTCTGCGACAAAACAAACCTCTTACCATGTGTGCCGCCATATTGGCTTGACTTCGTACGTCTGCAAAAAATAAAAAGCACATTTAATATATCAAAAAAATCATATAAAAGTACCTCTTTCGCTTCACAAAGTTCTTTGACAGTTTAACACACATACTGCGGATTTTGATCTATGTAAATTAGACCTAATTGCAAGATGACGAAAGAAAAAAGAATACGAAAACTCAGGTTCCACCGAGATTTGAACTCGGATCGCTGGATTCAGAGTCCAGAGTGCTAACCATTACACCATGGAACCAGACAGCTGCAACGGCCAATAGTCGTTATTATAAAGCCAATACCTGCAAACATAAATACACGTTATATTTAATAACAGTTAATTTTATTTAGTTAATGCAGTCTATGATAATTACGCAGTGTACTACTAGTACTACTACCACGAAGAAGCAGAGAATGTGGAGGAGGAGGAGAAGGAGGAGGAGAAGAACAAGAAGAAGGGAACAGAGGTTATGCAGAGGTTCCTGTTTTAATAGGACACATTTACCGGACGGACACTGCTGGTCAAAACAAACTATGGGATTCTGATTTTGCAGATAATCAGTGTTAAATAATTCGATGCGTTTACCTGGTAACGTTCAGTGGGCTATTGATACTTATTTGTAGCTATATGTTGTATACACGGCTAGTTACATTTTGAGTTTATCTAGCGAGGACGTCTGTTTTTCCCCACCGGATAGCCATTGGTTAGCTAACTGTATTAGCTAACTGTAGACCTATAAGGTCTAAATTCAGTTGGTTGTTTTTAATCGCAAAATTGGATTACGTATCCGTTCGAATGTGGTACTTAGGCCTTACTAATTGTTAGCGTAACCAACTTGAATTGTGCAACACAGGGAAGTACAATGTAACGTCGTACAGTTGCAGCAGGGGTGAAAAGTGGGTTTGGTTGTGTCCACTGTTGCTGCACTTTTGGCAGCCAAGACATGCGGAAATTAGACAATTCGTTGTTTATAAGTGCCAGGTCTGCTTTGTAGTTGTGGGAACGGCGCCATCCTTTGTGATATTTAGGCTTCATTTACCTGAAAAATGCCTGGACTCGTGGTGTTTAATCGGCGGTGGGGGATCGCAAGTGACGACTTTGTCTTCCCCGGCTTAATCGAACTGTTTATCCGCGTACTTTGGTATGTCAACTAATGTCCAAATATTCATTTGGATCACCTAACGGAACATAGGAATATTCACCATCTGTGTTGTTTCATTTATTTTAGGTGGATTGGCGCCATGATCCTGTTCACTTACCACAAGGGTCATTTTGATTGCAATGGAAGCGCAATTCTGCAGACCTACCTGGTTGGGTTGCTAGTTGTGCTGGGGCTCATCATCCTGTCGATTTGTGCTATTGTCTATGTCAGTGCCCAAGGCAAGTCTATGATTTTTGATTTTTTTTAAAAAAAATCCTTTGCCATTTCTGTACATGTTTTTACCTCATTTCATAATTCAGTTATGGATAACCACAAGAATATCAGCAAGTATATTATCAATAGAATCTATTCCAGTTTAAGACATCTTAAATTTGTCCCAGGCAAGATGCAAGGTAAACATATCTTACCTTCGCTTAATATTTTTTTGCAGTACAGCTAAGCCATAGGCACTCCACTATATAAAATATAATTGGACAACTTTTATTTAATGTTGGCCACAACATTTGGTTTTTGGTTGGATTTTTTTATTTTTTTTTGGACACGGTGTATTAGAGGAAATAATGAAACTGTCATTGCAACACACTTTGCGTTCAGAGTGTGACTCATTTTGATATGCAACAGCATGTTCTCAGTATAGTCAATGAAAGGTGGGATGCATCCTCCTTCAAGTCAAGTATTTAAAATGCTACAAACTGACATGCG
>BJFM01002159.1:42245-90162 GCA_016586285.1 Arothron firmamentum | reverse complement strand
AGATGGATTTTTAATTTTTTCCCCTCATTTTTAGATTTAGGCCATTTAAACAATTTTAGGAAATATTATAGAGAAGTTGTATTTATTGTACAGCAATACCAATATAATTGGCTTTCTTTAATTTGTTACAATAGAGTTGGATTTTTTTCATAGCCTTCATACCTTTTCCATCTATTCTTTTGAAGCCATTTCTAGCCCTCTGACGAGCCACATAAAGATTATATATATATAGATATCTATATATAGATATATAGATATATATATGCCATCCATTCCATCAATTTCCTCTACCTGCTTAATCCATAGTTTGGGTTGCAGGGGTCTGCTGGAGCCTATCCCAGCTGTCATAGGGCGAGAGGTGGCGTACACCCTGGATAGGTTGCCAGCCTATCACAGGGCTAAGACAGAGAAAGACAACCACTCATCCGCACACTCAGAATTGTGATCAATTTAGAATGATCAATTCACCGAACAAGCATGTCTTTGGACTGTGGGAGGAAGCCAGAGTGCTCGGAGAAAACCCACGCATGCACAGGGAGAACATGCAAACTCCACACAGAAAGGCCGTAACCCCAGACCTTCTTGCTGTGAGGCGACAGTGCTAACCACTGCACCACCGTGCCGCCCTATATAAATATGTTGTTTCAATTTGTTTTTTTAGGTACCATCACAAACCCAGGCCCGCGCCGCTCCATCCCTGCCTTAGTGTACCTGCGAGCTGTCCTCTACATCCCTGAACTGGTGTGGGCCTGTCTGGGAGCCATGTGGGTATCTGACGACAGCCGTGGCTGCAATCCTGCCACCATAGGTGCTGTCATTTCAGCAGTGGTTGCCAGGTAGGTTACGTTCCCAGGGTCATTGTTTTGTTATCTAATAGATAATAGTAACTGAGCATTTTTCCTTTTTGTTCTCACAACAGCTGGGTCATTTTGCTGTTTACGGCGTTGGGCGTGCTGTTTGTGTTTGACCCACTGGGCGACTCCCGTCCGAAGCAACCTGCCATGGAGCCACTTGGCGTACGGGACATGGAGAGCAACGGGAGATCCCAGTTCTTCTCCACAGCTCGCTCCCTGGCTGTCAAAGTGTGGGAGAGCCGACTGCGGCTACTGTGCTGCTGCCTGCCACAGGACGAAAGTCAACGTGCTGCATTTTCAAGCATTGCCCAGCTCTTTAGCAAATTCTTCTCTGTAAGCAACGGCTTTTCTACATTTTTCAGTCTGGACAAATTGAATCAATACAGAAATCACATCAAAATATACAACAAATTCAATATACAACTATTACAAAGCTGCACATGTGTTTTGCAGGACACTGACCTGGTTCCTAGTGACATTGCAGCTGGTTTGGCTTTGCTCCACCAAGAACAGGACAAGATGGATAGAAGCCGAGATCCAGAAACCATAGTTGAGCACAACTCATGTTCACCCATTGTAAGTACAGAAATGTCACGACAGTGGAAAAAACTACATTCAGTACATTTATTATTAGCGCTGAGGTACATTTTATTTTGGAGTTTCAGCTGCTTAAAACTTGCTTTTGTTCTTTGATAAACTCATGTTGATTTAAAACATTGGAAACTACAGACTTTTATACAAATATAAAATGAGAATGGCTCGCAGCACGATAGTTTTATGTGGGTTTCCAGCTGGTAAGCAGTCTGTAATCTTTGTCATACTTGGGTTCATTCAGTTTCCAGATGATCAGTACAGACAGACCTTTTTAACACTTGAACCTTGGGTTTAGAGTTTCACATCAATAGTTTGCTGTCATCTTCTGTAATTTTGTTTTTTAAAAAAAGGTTTTTATTGTTTTATTATTAACTCTGTGTTGTCATCATAATCCCGAATCTTAAATTCAAATAAAACGAGTTGGCTGATTTAGACATTGAGTCCTAAATATTGATTACTTCTTGGTTGTGTATCCTTCCTTTGTTTTAAAGGGAGAAGATTTGGAGGTTGAACTGGAAAAGGCCTCTCACTATATGCAGTTTGCTGCAGCAGCATATGGCTGGCCATTGTACATTTACTCAAACCTGTTCACTGGACCCTGCAAACTCTGTGGAGACTGGTAAGATGCAAACAGTCCTATTAGACATGGCTGCTAAATGTAAAGAAAAGGTTACGTTGAAATCTTAATGTTTTTCACACCAATGCCGCACTATGTACGTTAGCTGTAGGAGTACTGGAGCTGACTATGACATCGTTGGAGGAGACCACCTGGGTTGCCAATTTAACTCTATCCTACACACCACTGGATTGCAGTACAGAGACTTCATTTACGTGAGCTTCCATAACCAGGTCTGAATCTCACTAGTGGTTGCTGTCTGCTGTTTATAGGTCATCTTAAACAGTGTGACTGAGCCAGACTTTATGTTGCAGATCTATGAGATCCCCTTCTTTGTGGCTCTGGACCATAAGAGAGAAGCTGTTGTGGTGGCTGTTAGGGGGACACTGTCATTAAAGGTGCCTTAGGAGAGTTCTTTACTATTTTCTTTTTCAAAATTTCTTAATATACGTTTAATATATGCAGTATGCTTTTTTTTAAATACTTTTCATTTTCAAAATTACCACATATTGTACATGTAATTTTTCAACATTTAATTTGTTGTCTTAACTATTTTTAAAATATGTTTTTGTTTATTCTTCATCATCATGCTTTGCTTTATCTCAGTGTTGCAAGGCTACAAATGGCCAAATTGGCCTCAAAATACAAACTGAAAACTGCGTTTGGTCTTTAAGTGAGGCAGGACTTCATTTCTAGCTGCCGGTCTATTTTGTAGGATGTCCTGACGGACTTGTCTGCTGAATGTGAGAACTTGTCAATAGAAGGAGTTCCTGGGGCCTGCTACGCTCACAAGGTCGATTCAAACACTCTGTATTTGGGTGCAACACATTACTGTCACACAGGCTTGAATCACTAATTTTCATTTTTCTCTCCCGCTGCAGGGCATTTCCCAGGCAGCAGGATTCATCTATAAAAAGTTAGTAAACGACGGCATACTAAATCAGGCACTCGCCGTCGTACCGGTAAGAGTCCAAATGTTCAGTCATGAGGTGTGGTTGAGCTATGTATTTCAGTTATTATATAGTTTTTTCAATTATTACTATGCATTATTATTATGATGCACAATGTAAACATCAAAAGCCATGGTTACATTGTGCATCATAATAATAATGCATAATAATAATTGAAAAAAAAAATCCTTGTGTACAATGAATAACCCTTATGTCATTAATGATGATTAATTGTACATTTGTGCATAGGAGTATAAGCTGGTCATTACTGGTCACAGTTTGGGTGCTGGGACTGCCTCAGTGCTCGCTGTCATGTTGAGGAATTCCTTTCCCACCCTTCAGTGTTATGCCTTCTCGCCACCAGGGGGACTCTTGAGGTAAATCAGACTGGATAGTTCAGCTCAAGGGATACTTAAAATAAAAATAAAAATAGGACCAGCACTTTAATAGGATGAAATATTTTAAGTTCCTGGTACTATACGGATTATTTGCTTGTCCCAGTTTGAAGCTGTTTGAAAGGATTTCAGATTTTGTTCTTTTTAAATGATGCTTTGGCTTTGTACTAGCATTCTATTTTTTTCTCTTATTTCCAGTAAGGCTTTAGCTGATTACTCCAAAGACTTTGTTGTATCCGTTGTGCTGGGAAAGGATCTGGTTCCCAGGTAAGACAAAGTTTAAGTAATATATTGTTTAATTAAAGTGAAATTTTATGGGGAATGATTAAGATATATGGCAAATGGCATTAATTCTGTTCCATAGATTTATTTTGTTGCAATATCAAAACCAGTATTTTTTTCACATTGAAAAAGCAAGGATAGGGTTTCATTGTGGGTTTCATTTGTGTGTTAGTAAGAGTCTGCGCCAGGCCAGTTCATGAACATGTCGTACAGATTACAGTCCCGATGGAAACTATATTTTAGTCTCCTGTTATTATAGTTATAAACAGATGAACAGGAGTGCAATTCTCTGTTCATGTTCCAGTTTTTTTTCTTTCAAACCATCTGCTCTGTTTTGCACAGATTGAGCATTCCCAATATGGAAGACCTGAAGAGGCGTATACTCAAAATAGTCTCCAACTGCAATAAGCCAAAGGTAGAGACCACTCAATGCAGTGGCATCTGTGTGTACAACTGTATATGATGTCACAGGCAGTAATAATCTTTTTTTTCTTTTGGGATATGCCATAGTACCGCATCCTGCTGGAGGGCTTGTGGTACGAGCTGTTTGGAGGGGACCCAAATAACCTTCCAACTGAAATGGACAACAGGAGGGAGGAGGTGCTTAGTCAGCCACTGTTGGGAGAGGAGTCGCTGATCATTCGCCATTCGTCATCCTATCAGAGCTTGGGCTCTGATGACTCGCCTGCACGTACAGCTGTGCACTTACCGCTGTTCTTACCTGGACGTGTTCTCCATGTTACAGAAGACGGGCATTCACGCAGGTGTGTGCGCATTACAATGCTTGCAGTAAATTACTGATGACGTGTGCCCCCTAGTGGTTTTTATATATTTCTTTTTTTAAATTGCACATAGTTGTCATGAAACTACATGATTCCAAAAATATTATTATTTTTTTTTTTTCATTTTAAATCAATTGATCCTTTTTCACGTCTGCAGTCCAGTTTTTTGGTCATAGTTCCTATTGTCAATTTGTTCATTTCATATCGAAAAGTAACAATTATTTTAATTAATATATTCATTTTGTTTAATTTTGGAAATGTTAAGATAATTTTACAAAAGATATTTTGTTCACAACTTTTGGAGTTTTAAAAGAGAACTTCAGAACATTTTTTTCCCCCTCGAGTTTTAAGGTTTCATGTTATATTTAGTGGTATGGAAGCGGATAAGAGATATGCAGTTGATATTTTGTGAAAAATAGAAATATGGGCCTGGAATTGTTCTTTAAAAATATTCAAAAGTTGATGCTAAAATTTTGGAATTTCTTCTCAACAATTTCACGCTAAAACCCCTGACGGAACATAACCTCTCCTCGGTCTTTCTCCCTGCAGACCCTGTTTTTCGAAGGTCCAGTATCGAGCAGACTGGTCCAATGAAATGGCGTTCAGAAGTATCCTGATCAGCCCCAGGATGCTTGTGGATCACATGCCTGACTGGGTACTCCGATCGCTCAACACTCTCAGCAGCGAGCATCCGTTCCCGCTCTGCTCGTCGTCCTTCAGCGACAACCAGCACAACACCGTCTGACCACTGCCTCCTTATGAATGTGCTTCCTTGCTGTAACGTAACACAGAATTACAGTGGAATTTGTTTACATGCAAAGTCAAAAAACACTCTAGTGATTTTTGCCAGAGCAAATATCCGTTTTGAGTAGCTATCTCATTTAACCATTCAAAGCTAATATTTAGGCATTTTTTTTGCCATCTTAGTTACTCATAATTCATCATTTCAGAATTGTAATGGGCCAGAAGTTGCCATACAGTAATTTTACATTGATTGTGCCTTTAAATGTTAATCCTCAAACACTGCTTCATTGCTTGGATTAATGCAACATTTTTTTTTTTGCAGAGGAAGGAGACACATTTTGTCTCCCAAGGACAATCTGTCCTTTGAAAGTATGTCCACAATGGACAAACACCTACAGTATATCACCAAAAAATTTGACTCAGCAAGTAGGAACACACACTGAGGAGACTGCAATAAAGTCGTACTATAGCTTAAAAAGAACTTGGAGAAAATATCTTAGATTTTCTTCTTGGAAGAACACTGCTACAGCCCTCTCTTGGTTGCATTGTTTCTATCATGAGGAAAGCTAAATTGCAACTGTTTGGGAGGAGCTTGTGGACATTCATGAAACATTTAACATTGAACTCAAGTTGTCTCAAGGCAACTGTATGTAAACTTCTGATCCACTGATATTTTAAACTCAATTTACAAAAACCAGAAATGTTTGAACATTAAATATGGACACTTGGGTTTTTAATGTATTTGGTTAAGGTGTATGTACTACAGGTTTCATCTATACCTGGTTTCATGAAATAACCTTTTATTAACACTGAACACATGTACTTAATTTGAAAATTGCACTTTTAAATATGGCATCTTTTGTTTTTTTCATGATCAGAAAATGATCTTTTGAGTTGTATTTGACTGTGTGTTGTGTAATAATAGTACTCGCCTGTTTTCTTGTGATGCGTTATATGCCAGTTGTGACGTCTGTGTTCTGTATTTCATGTTAGTGTGTGAGTGATCAAGGCCACTGGGTCTTGAAAGTATTTGTTATGGACTTTCTTACCTGTGGGGATGACTTTCAAAGCAATCTTACCCGGGATGAGTGGTGTCTACCTAAAAATGTTGATTGATTGTTCAGAGTGATCAGGATGAAGAGTGCCTATGCATAACAGAGAAAAATAACAAGTGTGCTTTGTTTTTCTTTTTTGGGCTTTAAAAAGTACACAGACTGGTGTATGCGGTAAAACAATTGTACATTTTGTGGGACTGGGTGTTTTTTCAGGTTGTGTCATTTAAAGTGAGGCTCCTCTGATGCCTGCATAAATACTTCAGAGCCGCACCACAAATAAAGAATTCTGATCCTCTTTTTTTAGCATGTGTCATAAATGTGGAAACCCTTTCTCAACACATGGCCACTTATAACAATTTTTGTAAGCTACAATTTTGAAACAGTAAAGATATTTTCTAGCTCTGTCCAACCAAACCAGTTTATTCTACAGCACATTTCTGTTGTTGTCCACAAGAAATCTAGTGCCAACACTTGTCGTATAACATTTCCTTGGTAACATTAAAAATGTAAATTTTAAAACCAATTGGTGTAAATGCTTTGGTATCAGTGGGTTTACTATTTCTTCTATAGCCATAGCCCTTTCAATGGCTATGAAAGAAATATCCCAATTCCTTTAATGAAACGAGAATTTCTTTATCAGTGTAATCAAAATTACTAGGAACCCATTGTAGGCATTTTAACTTTGAGATCCAATCATTTCAGTCAGTCTTGCTTTATATGTGCATCTAGGCAGGTTTACAGGTTTGTCCACCAGATCGGAGACTGGAGTAGATTCATTCATGTGAGATCAACATTAAAATGATTATATATCTGCGCTATTATTTCTATTCAGTGTCTGATTAATCTTGAATTTGAGTAAATTGTTGCTTTCAGATGAAAGTGCAGCAGCTGTATAAAATGGATTTTTCCTTGTCCTTTCCGGTAAAAACCTGAAGGGAGTCTAACTGCTTTCAACTATTGCGTTTATTTTACTGAATAATGTATATAAATAACCTACAAAACGCATTCAGATAATTACTTATATTTATACACGTTTGTTTCGATTTATACATATATTTATTTGTAATCATGTTTATGAGCAAAATTATTCGTATGGGTCACTTTCTACTTTATCTTTAGTTTCTATAACATATATCAACACTACATATATTACATATTCACCTGGTTTTACAACATGGTGTGTTCCATGACCCTTGAACGTCACACGACAGAAGCCATATAAACTGACTTAAGAGATTTAATTAAGATTTTAGCTTTAGCGTTTTGATCTTGTGATAGCGTGTTGTTCATTTATTACCTCGTTACACAAATATATAATATGCGGTAATAGTGAGATCACTTGAAACGTTTTATGAGGAGTATTGATTAATATGGCTAACGTTTTTTCTCCCCTTCATTCCGACAGCACGTGAAGGCAGCAGCAGGGGCTCATCTGTTGGACAGGAAAAAACTAATCAGAAGCCAAGTTAAGACTTTTCGATACTGCTAGCCGCTCTGCTAGCAATATTTGAAAGTTAGTCGTACACAAGCCAGGAATACAGACTTTATTCAAAAAGTTCTCTGTCTTTTATATACTATACACAACGTTAAGCTATGTTTTAGGAAGGTTGTTTTGCTGCGCTGAAAGAAGCAGGGCGGACAGCTTGTGGCGAGCTGAAGCTTGCCGCTAGCTCATTAACGTTAGCCGGGGAATAATCGCAAGTGGAGGCAGGAAAATGGAGCTAGACGACGTTGTCCTGTATTCCGATGACTCTGGCAACTCGGCCATAATGTCCGAGCGGGTCTCAGGTCTGGCCAGTTCAATATACAGAGAGTTTGAGCGGCTAATTGAGAAATACGACGAAGATGTCGTGAAAGAGCTGATGCCGCTGGTCGTAGCCGTCCTGGAGAACTTGGACTCGGCGTGCGCTGTCAACCAGGAGCATGAAGTAGAGCTGGAGCTGCTGAAGGAGGATAACGAGCAACTGGTCACCCAATATGAACGAGAGAAAGCTCTGCGAAAGCACGCAGAAGAGGTGAGTTTCCACACACGTTTGACAAACTTAATTTTTGCCAATGATTAAAGATTACAAACTCGTTTTATGTGTTTTGCTTCAAAAACGATTAGCCGCAGATCCTAATTCGAAACTGGCAATGACATAATGCTCATCACTCCAACTGATAATAAAGTAATACCTATTCTGTACCCAGCATACTTAGTATACCTCACAAAGTGTATTTTTTGCATATTTCTAAAGCACCTTGGCACTGAAATTTGGCAGCAAATCATGCTAGATCGTGGGATGCAGTAACTGTACCGATGCAGATAGTAAACGGTATGGGACTGCAAATTAGAACGAACAATTACACGTCATGAAGTTTAATTAACAACCCGAGCACTGACGATCAGGCGTGTGTGTCTCTGTCCAGAAAATACCAATCTGAATCTTAAGTGATCATTATGGCTGATGACAGTCTCTTCTCAATTTAAGCAGAAATGATGATCTTGTTGACATGGTCCACATGACTTCAAAACCACAGTGCATTCTGCTGTGTTTGGTGCCCAGTGATACATTTGCAGTTGTGTGGGTCAAATTTAGAACACTGCATTTCAATAATTTTGTTTTTTTACACAAAAGATGCCCAATCTGTAGTTTGCTAGTAATCATCAGTCTTTATTATAAACCAATGTTTCCTTGAATTTGGAAGATCAATTAGAGGTGCACTCCCACTTTCCTATACATTGTGATCATTTAATGCCCCTCTTATCCATACCCTGATAACAAAGTTAAGATATTAACTATGTTATGTATTATGTGCACATGTTTTGTATTATGTACATGCGCTGAACAAAAATATAAATGCAACACCTTTGTTTTTGCCCCCATTTTTCATGAGCTGAACTAAAAGGTCTAAAACATTTTCTATACACACAAAAGAACCATTTCTCTCAAATACTGTTCAAAAATCTAACTAAAACTGTGTTAGTCAGCATTTCCCCTTAGCCTAGGAGGTAATCTATCCCACCTCACAGGTGTGGCATATCAAGATGGGGCAGGGCTCATAAAAACCAGTCAGTATCTGGTGTGACCACCATTTGCCTCACACAGTACAACACATCTCCTTCACATAGAGTTAATCAGGTTATAGATTGCAATCTGTGGAATGCTGGTCCACTCCTCTTCAGTGGCTTGCTGGATATTGGCAGGAACTGGAACACGCTGTCGTATACGCCGATCCAGAGCATCCCAAACATGCTCAATGGGTGACATGTCCGGTGAGGATGCTGGCCGCGCAAGAACTGGGATATTTTCAGCTTCCAGGAATTGTGTATAGATCCTTGCAACATGGGGCCATGCATTATCATGCTTGACATGAGGTGATGGTCGTGGATGAATGGCACAACCATGGCCCTCAGGATCTCGTCACGGTATCTCTGTGCATTCAGTATGCCACCAATAAATTGCACCTGTGTTTGTTGTCCATAACATATGCCTGCCCATACCATAACTCCACTGCCACCATGGGCCACTCGATCCACAACATTAACATCCTAAACCGCTCACCCACATGACGCCACACACACTCTGTCTGCCATCTGCCCTGAGCAGTGAAAACCGGGATTCATCCGTGAAGGGAACACCTCTCCGACATGCCAGACACCATCGAATGTGAGTGTTTGCCCACTCAAGTCGGTTGCAACGATGGATTGCAGTCAGGTCGACACCCCGATGAGGATGACGAGCGTGTATCTGAGCTTCCCAGACACGGTTTCTGACAGTTTGTGCAGAAATTCTTTGGTTATGCAAACCGATTGTTGCAGCAGCTGCTGGGTGACTGGTCTCAGACGATCATGAAGGTGAACATGCTGGATGTGGAGGTCCAGGGCTGGTGTGGTTACACGTAGTCTGCGTTCGTGAGGCTGGTTCTGTGCACTGCCAAATTCTCTGAAACACCTTTGGAGACGGCTTATGGTAGAGAAATGAACATTCAATTCAGGGGCAACGGCTCTGGTGCAAATCCCTTTAGTCAGCATGCCGATTGCATGCTCCCTCAAAACCTGCGACATCTGTGGCATCGTGCCGTGTGATCAAACTGCACCTTTTAGAGCGGCCTTTTACTGTGGCCAGTCTAAGGCGCACCTGTGCATTATTCATGCCGTCTAATCAGCATCTTGATATGCCACTCCTGTGAGGCGGGATGGATTACTTCAGCGAAGGAGAAGTGGTCACTAACAGATTTAGACAGATTTTTGAACAATTTGAGAGAAATGGGTCTTTTGTGTATACAGAAAATGTTTTCGATCTTTGAGTTCAGCTCATAAAGAATCGGTCCAAAAACAAAAGTGTTACATTTATATTTTTCTTCGGTGTAGGATTGTTGATTCCATTTACATCGTGCAAATGAAGAGCATCAACAGATCTCATCATACTGGAATAGCCCCAACAATATACAGAAAATGTCAACATCCTTCAGTCCATTTCAAAACTTGTCTACTTGTGCTGTATGTTGACAGCTCTGATAACTGGCACCTTTTTTTTTTTTTGCCATGTCTACATTCAGTCTGATACCAAGAGATCAAATTGTTAGCATAAATCATCAGTGAAGCATCACATCTTTGACCCTGCAAATGACGTTGGATGAAATGATGGCTTCTTGAGTTATGAGCATTACTCTGCAGGCACATTATAGGTATATATTCCTGTGCCATGCCCATATAGTTACACTAATGAATACATCTGATGAATCTCTTCTTTTTTTGATGCTGTATGCCTGACTTGCAAATTCTGTAACTGCTTCTCTTACTCCAATTACCGGTAATACTAAAAAAAGTATTCATGCATAAGGCTCGCCTCGGAATCTAAAAAGGAAGAGATTTAAGTTCCTGAGGAATTTATTGTTTATTATTACTTATTCAAAGTATGTGTGAGAAATAAACAGTATTGGAATAGATGTACCATTAAGCTATTCTTCAACAGATGTTATGTAGGACTTTGTTTTTCACAATCTAGAACTTAAAGCATTGTTAGCAGTCCTGCAGGGATTTATGGTTAGGCTGGTTTATTATTTTTCAGGCTATAATGTATAATCCAAGCAATCCTGGCATTCCTTAATGGTGGAATAAGGATTGAATTGTTGTTCCTAACCCTCTCTTTATATACTGTAATTTCTAGGATAACACATTGTGATTCTTTGTACTGTTTGGGTTAAAAATCACTGCACAATGTGTGTACATGCCTAGCTACTCGGGGGGGCGTTTTCTTAAGATGTTGACACTTGACTTCACAGGTAAATGTTGCAAAACACGCACGACAGGTCACAAAGCGGTGTGTTAATAGTTTATGCCACGTCGTAACACGTTGCCAGAACTTTCAGGTGAGGATTTTCAGGTCGAGCACGCTGGTCTGTCATTGCTCCTTCGTCTGTTAACTGTGTGTGTTAACTCTATACAACATGCACAGTTTACTCATGCTGGGTTTGCGGCGACTTTGTGATGATCTCACATCCTGTCTGTAGGAGAGACGAAGATGTCAGGACTATGGGAACTTGCGACTGTCAGGAGGTGGTTAAATGACAGAGTTGTTTATTGTAATTGCCACAGTATCTTTATGATATTACATAAGCAAGGGCAGATGAGGTCAGACAAAAACAGAAACGTTGGAGGCCGGGCAGTCGGACAACACTACGAAGTACACATCAAGTTGTTTGCTGAGTTCTTCAGTTTGTCTCTCACTCCGGGCAGAAATTCAACTTCATAAATCAGACACAACAATCAAGAGCACCAAATCAGTTTTTGGGCTGCACCAAGCCACACAGAAATGTACATTTGCTGAACACGATCAACCTACAAGAGAAATATGGCATCTCACCAGTTTGTCTGAGCAGAGGAGAGGAAAAGACCCAGCAGGAAATTGGGTTAAAGAATAGCAGTTCCTTCAATTCTTTTGTCTTGTCACAGCTGTCTGCTTACTCAAATTTATTTGGATATGATTGACCATCATTATCATACACCTCCTGATCTGAGATAAAAATGCCATTGCTGCATAAAACAGTAGTGGGGTAAGCCATACTGCTTTTTGATTTATAATGCAATTGATTGATAAGCAGTGAAAGTTTAAGGCATATCTTATGTGTTATTAGCTACAACCTGCACAGAGCGGCCATAACATTTGCAAGTCTGCCTGTGTGAATGCCCTTTTCCTTTTCCTTTTGGCCTGTCATTCTCTGAACATTGCATTGCTACAACATAAGAGCTGAGAGCGAGTAATCACATACTGCAGTTTCACACTTCTAATAGTTATTATTTTGTACTCCCACAGTGTATTGCATAAAAGGAACGGAGAAAAAAAATGCAGCCCTTTGGATAAGGCATAAAACACCTGTCAGACCGCAATGCTGCAGCGAAGAATTAAATTCATGAGAGATGAATTTCACATCCATTTATGCGAGGGTAATTTAATTAATAGATTTTTAGCATAGCTGTAGTTTCCAAAAACATTTTCCTTGCCCAAAGTGATTACACGGTTCATAAAATCCATGTCATTTCACCATGTCACATTTGTGAAGTAATAGCACCAGACATGCAATACTTCTGTAAAAATGCTTAAATGACTTGATTTTACTCTCTCAATTGAGTGCTAATACAGTGAAGCGCTGTCTGTGTGGGTACACATATAGTCTGTGTGTGTGTGTGTGTGTGTGTGTGTGTGTGTGTGTGTGTGTGTGTGTGTGTGTTGACACTTGAAGACAAAGAGCGCATTATAAGGATCGCAGGGGGAAAAGTGCTCGCTACCATGCTGGAACAGTTATTCTCTGGAGCACTGTCATATGCACACGTTGTCTCCTTGGTCATATGATAAGCAAGAGAGGAAGATGACTGGGGTTGGTCAAATGAATGTGTTGATGTGTGTGTGTGCAAAAGGGGCCGTTAACACTTCTTTATTGATGAGTAGAGAACCTGAGGCTTTTGGACATCTGTCCTTTTTGTATGTACCAGACAAGATTAGTACTCCCCAATCTGGACCCTTCTCTTTGTACATACATGCATGCAGTTTACTGCCATTCTTTTGTCTTGTTTATAGAAATTAGCTGCAGAATTAATGCAAATTTAAGGATGCGGGCATGGGTAGAATTGATCTAGATATGGGCTGGCGGGTGAGAAGGAAAATTGTAGGTTTTACTTAAAATGTGGTAGTTTTTCCTTGAAGTTTTTACATCTGAATTGATATGAAGCTGCAATGTAGATTAAATTTTTTTAGTGCAATGAATGCAAGAACTCCTCCCTAAAATGCCACTTCAGCATCAAATTCAATAGTTTGACAGATCTAATAGATAGCAATATCACAATTGGGAAAGCAGAGGAAAAACAAACAAACTGAATTGAATTTTTAAAACCTACAAAGAAATGTTAAGATCTTAAAATATCTGAAACGAATACCTTTTTTAGACACCTTCAACCTCGGGGTGATGTGCATCTGAAGAAGAGGCCTCTTATAAAGAGGCAGGTGATCATCCTCATGTCGTGCAGATGACACCCACCCCCTGCCAGAAGGCTTCTTTTTTCACTAAGAGCCCCTGTCATAAGACTAAGCATTTAAAAAAAATGGCAAAATATTTATTTGTTATCAGACACCTGACCCAGCTGAGCAGTGTTATCGATGGGCTTCAACAAAAAAAAAACTTTTTGCCTTCCATTTCAAACCTGTAACGGAGAATCGGGCATGTTTCTTTGTTTTATTTTAACATTTAATTTTTTTTCATTGTTTATTGTTCATTGTTACAGATTTAGAGAAACATAAGGCATGTCGAGGTGTGTAGATGTGTAAAAACAAGGACAAAAGTTAGAGGTGTATACACATTTTCACAACAGCAATGGGTCTGTTAAGAAAATAAAGGCACATGTGTAACTTTCATAATCATTTTGGAGGTTACACAGACTCAATAAATTCAAGGATGGAAGCTTTCAATAAATCTTTCATTGATTCAGTGATCCAAAAAACAAAAACCAAAAAAAAAGACTGTATCATTTAGGGTGTTTACACAATACTGTGTGACAGTTTCTAATCATATGCCCGCAGTGAGCTCTTAGTCGAACATCCTCTGAGAGAAGGGTTGCACTTACGGACCACAGCTGCCCTGTAACGCTTAACAAAACAAACGTGACACTGATATCCATGGTTACCAAGTTGCCCAAGAAAAAAAGACACACAAAGCCTGGTGTGTTCTACTTTGGTGAGAAAGCTAGCGCTACACACCTGTTCTATGGAGAGGTTAGATACTTTTGGTAATGAAATTGAGACACTGATATTAACAGTCTTATCATGAGTGGTTATTTTCCTCCCACACGCATTGATTTTCATTTGCTATATCTACATAGGAGCCTTGAATCATTTTTATCTCAAACATTTCAATGTTGATTATTTTGAGGTCAGTCAGTGCCAAAATGGTGCATATGCAATCCCCTCCCACTTAAATCAAATAATCTCATCGGGTTTCTCACATTTAGTACTTTTGCTGCTTTAAGCATGGCTTGATCGTAAACACAGCATTTTTTTGTTCCTCTCTCCAGAGATACATTGCCTTTGAAGACTCCCATGATGGCGAAAAGAAGGACCTGCAGTGTCGCGTGTTGACAATGGAGTCTCACACACGTCACCTTGAGCTCAAAATGAAAAACTATGCAGATCAGAGTAAGTTTGTAACACTGCACGTTGGTCACAGACACGGGCCCCACCGAATGATCCGGTCATTGCAAATTAAAGCACACACATGCACATGTGAGAAGTCTTGTGATCACAATGTCTTGTGACTGTATGTTTGCCTTATGTCCCTGAGGGCAGATGAATTCCAGAATGCAAAAGAAGTATATGAAGAATCAGAAGAGTTCTAAATTCCAATTCTTAATACCAAAATTTTGATACAGCACTGTTTTTTTTTTTGTTTGTTTGTTTTTGAAGCAGATAAAGCATAAAGTATAATCCTGTGGAGGTGCTCATTTGATGATGCCCGAAAAGAAAATGCCTTCTTGCTGCATGCATTCTTGCATTGTATTAGTATACTGTATATGATTGAACCTTTATGTCTCTCACGAACTAGACATGCGTCTTGTTCTTAGAAAATGGACTTTCTGTGTGGTACTTCCTCTATTTCTGTTTTCTGTTTTCTTTTTTCTTTTTTTACTGTCATTAGATTTACTTATCGCATCGAAAGCAGACACCATTTTCCAACCACACATGCAATGTCAGTTCATAATCGTGAAAGTTATTTTTTCTTTTTACATTTTTTCTAACTCATTGATAGTTACCAGTTCAATCTGCAGTTACTATTCGCATTGGTAAAATTAGCATCACAGGTTGTGCATAGTATTTGGATTCAGTTTTCTTAGGTAACACAAGAAATTAACCACAATCTGGATCAGTTTTCTGCAAATACATTTTTGGATTTATTCACTTTTGGATTTGGGCCAATTGCTAATTTATCATCACTGTAGTTTTATCATGGGCAATATCTAGAAAACTAATATGTGACATTGGGCAATTCCTGCATCAAACCTGTGGTCAATCCAGAGGCGATGTGATTGGCCACTGCAATTTGTTCCAGCACATCAAATACCTAACGGTAGAAAAATGCCTCTTACCTGTGTTTCCAATCTCATCATTGTCGTTCTTCACCCTAGGCTTCTTCAATTGTCTTTTATAAGAATGAAATTGAATAATTGAATAGATTTTGATATCCCTGAGGAGCTTTAGGGAAAGAAAACTTCCTGAGCATTCAGAGTAACACTTCAGTTGTTTGTTGATGCGTGTTGGCCCTCTTGTGGCAAAGAGATTACAATACAGCCAACACTCACCACTGCTATTAGTACTGTGCATGATGTGGAGAAAAAGGTGCAATTGCTGTTCCTCTTTTGTGTTTTACCTAATATATCTTTATTCAGTTAGCAGATTTGAGGAGCGAGAAGCCGAACTCAAGAAGGAGTACAATGCCCTCCATCAGAGACACACTGAGGTGAGATTGTGGTCTTGACTTACTGTAATTACAGTTAGAAATGGAAAAAAAGAAATATCTCTACTTTTTAAATACTGTTATAATTTGGTAGGACTGGTGTCCTGACATGTTGCGTCATAGCAAAAACCTTCTGGTTTTGATTCTGGGTTTGTGTTCATTCTAGGTAGAATTTTTCACGTTCTTTCTATGTTTGCGCGTCTTCCTGTTTTGTTTTGGGTTTTTTTTTCAGTCAAACACATGCCGATAGTTTAATTCTGCACTCTAGATCTTGATCTGTGTGTGTCTTGTGATGTACAGGTGATTGCATTAGGCTGGGATAGACTCCAGCACTAATTTGATCCCTAGTTACCTGAAAACCGATGGATGGATGGATTGTGGCAGTGTAACTGTAATGATGCAAGTTTCAAATGCACTGCAGTAAGGAATACAAAATCTGTTTCACTTAGATGATCCACAATTATATGGAGCACCTGGAACGAACTAAACACCAAAATGCAGCGCCTGCGGCAGAGCCATCGGACACAGGGTCATTAGTCAGCAAAGTACGGTAAGACAATCTAAGTACACCACCGTACGCTGACTTCACCAGAATCTACAGAATTAATATTCCTTCACGCACTCTCATTTAAATTGAAAAGCATTTTGTAATTCTTACATGAGACATCTTGGATTTGAAGGCTTCAGAGCATGATTTACAATTTGCCAAATCTGGGCAGCAGGTTGGCTGTTCTACTGTGATGGGATAATGGGGCTCTTTACTTGATTCTTCACTTGCAGAACAGATTATGGTGTTTATGTTATGATGTTGTATCAACGTTCTACGTCAACTAGAGTTGAACAAGCTCATGCTATATCCTGCAAACAATCATTACAAGTAAATACTCGTTATTGTTTAACGTTTACTTTGGTGTCTGTTCCAAACAAATAGTATATGCAGAAAAAAACACGTGAATCATGCCAGTCTAGGTCCAATCTGCGGTCCAATCTGCTGGACAAGCAAGTTCAGTCCATGGAGGACGGAGGTCCTACCTTTCCAGTTTGCAGGACCTCAAGGATCTGCTGCTAAAGTCGTGGTGCCAGATACCACAGCACAGGTTTAGGGGTTTGGTTGGGTCCTAGCCTCAGCCAGTCAGGGCTGTTTTGGCAGCAAAAAGAGGCTAACCCAGTATTAGGCTGGCGGGCATGATGGTATGCCTAGTCAGTGTATGTAGTGGTTTGAAAATGGATTCATATGAATCTATTGTCTTTAATGTTACACTTTTACTATTAGCACAACTTCCCCTCTTGGTTTTTGATTTATCAGCTCATGCAATAAAGAACAAAAGTCAAAGGTCATCAGATGTGTGATGATCATTTCATACACATATCAATGGAAAAGATTTCTAAAATATTTTCAGATAAAAAAAAAAGGGAATTAGGGGCAGTTGTCCTCCCTCTCTCTCACACACATAGTCCTTAGAAAATAAAAAAATAGCTGCCATAGAATCTCGAGTACATGAAACTAGCTGCTTCAGCATTTAAATGAGAGAACATGAGGGGGAGACACAGAGGGAGGGTTGCTGGGTGCACAGTGTGTGTGTGAGAGAGAGAGAGAGAGAGAGAGAGAGAGAGAGAGAAAGGCACATTAGAGGGATGTAGACTGCGCAGAAGCATCAGAATCACATCTCACCAGAGGACTGAAGGAGAACAGAATCACCTGTCACAGGAGGACGCTTAGGACAGGAGCTGCTGCAGGAAGACGCCTTGTGTTTTTTTGTAGATGGACTTTTGGTCTTTTTTTTTTTTTTCTTCTTCTTTTGCCATTGAGGCAATAAGGATTGTTCCACTGTGCGATTGTGCTTGTTCCCACTCCATGTTCAGCTTTGTTATACAGAGCCCTCAGCTGGTTAAGTAGAGCCTTTTTACTTCACCTCTGCAGGCGGGTACAGCAGCTGAAGAAGTCTGCCTGAGGGACTGTGAAGCTTCATTGAGCCCACTCTTCTGTGTCCCTTGACCTCTGGTTTGATCCCTTCTGAGACGCTAGGCTGTGATCTGGGGGGCCATGAGCCCCGGGTGTATGCTGCTGTTTGTTTTTGGCTTTGTAGGAGGTGCTGTGGTCATCAACTCGGCTGTGTTGGTGTCTCTGTCAGTGCTGCTGCTGGTTCATTACTCTGTTTCTACCAGTGGCTTACCCGCCCTACCTTCCTTACCCTCCGTACCCAGATCCAACAGGTATAATCATGTGTTTGTTTCTCTAAACGTGTTTTAATTTGCCACAGTCTGTGCCACTTCGATTCCATGCTGTCTGTGTTGCTGCCATGTGGGTGTGTTAGCGCCAGACAGCATAAGGCTGTAGACTAAAAGTAGGTCAAGAGAGATGGAGAAAAATGGCAGAGTCATAACTGAAAGACTGCACCACCTCAGCATTGTCATCAGTTATTATTTGGATTCTTTGGTTTATATTATTTATAAGCTGAAACGGTAGCAGTAGGCTAATGGTGATGATTTTTTTTTTTTTTTTATCTTCACCCCTCAGTCCAAATAACAAAAGACACCACTGGTCACAATCAGTGGCCTGTGTGTGACCTCTCTTTAATATGGTGGTGTGACCATTGTTTTTGGGCTGCTGCTTTTCATCGGTGCCTGTCAGCTGCCCAATGCAGTGTGGCAGCCTTTGTTCCGCTCACACTGTAAGTTATTTTGTCAGTCGGAGTCAGTGGGATGAGATTGTTCCATGAATTTTATTGTAACAACTACGGATGCTTACACACACATTTTGAAGCGTTCCTTCATCGCTGTGAAATTTGTCAGTTAATCCAATACCATTAAATCTTTCATCACCACAGAAATGGACAGAATGGAGAAGGATTTGGATTTTATCTCACTCACAATCATGATTTGCTTTATAATGCACCGAAACGACAGCCTTGATTGAGGGATCTCCCTCTCTGGGATAGACAGATGTGCAATAGATGTCAAATATACAGGGAACTTTAACATCAGCAATATATCCATGTTCATTAAAATAAAAGACATTGGAGTTTGTATATAATCTGTCCATTGAAAGGAGGTAGCGCTGATGACAGTAAAAGAAGACCATGGGCCCAGGTGCATCTTCAGATGTTCTCACATGGAACTCTGGGCCACTCAACTTTCACACCTTGATGCAGGGCTAGAGGAAATCAAGACAAACTCTAGCAGTAATGTGCACATTTATGTGTCATAAATGTATAGACAATATATATAAGCACCCAGAAGTTTAAGCCTCTAGCAGTGTAACTGAGAGCATTTCCGTGCCCACAAAGCAAGGATGGCTTTTTTGTCTACCTTAATTATGTAACAGGAACCTAACCAACAGACTACACTTGTTAGATGCACTTTTGTTCAGCCTCCTTCCTTGTGTATATCCTGTTGTAGAAAAGAGCGTCCGATTTCCATGGGAATATTCCAGCTTTCTGGGAGCGATGGTATGACCCCAGACCTCCGGAGGGAACCGGTTGACACCTCCTCTGAGCCATGGAGATTCAACAACCTCAGCCATCCACGGTCCAACACCAGCCTGAAGGTATAACACACTCACACGTGGCTCCCAATTCATCTGAGCAGAAAAGAACGATCCGTCATTGCCACTGTGAAGTTGGCTTGCAGAGCTTCCCATGGATCAGACTGGTGACATCATCCCCAGTATACTCAAGAGGTTGTGGAAACCAAGTAACAGTCAATGCCAACAAACGACCAATAGATTGCTCGGCCACTGTGTCCAGAATTTTTAGTAGCCTGTGTGAGTGTGTAATAGGATGGCTTGGAGCCCAGCAAGTCGAGGAGGTGGTACCATTTGGTGTCCTCCTTACAAATTTGGAAGCGTGGGATGGTACTGTGTCTACACATTGTTGCTTTAGGAGAGCATATAGCCAGCAGAGTTCCACTATGAATTTTAATGGTTGCCTGATAAGTATTCAGCTGCTGTTATGACACTTGTGCTGGGTCACATGAAAGTTGTGGAACAGGGTAATTCGTTTGAGTCTTAATTACTTATAATGAGACTCTTCAACAAGTAGATGTTTAAGCTTGATTCAAATTGGAGAGACAGACAAGATGTCTTATTGTTTAAAAAAATAAAAATAAGTAGTTTTTCATTTCTGGATCTTCCAATTTTTCTGTCTACTAAACACTCTCATATACAGTAGCTTTACCCAGGCATCACAATGAACATCCACATCGGTGCCATTGTGATATGGTGTCTGTCTGGATATTATGATTCCTTACTTCTCCCCACATGACGTGGTACATATTTAATGCTTGTGGGGGGTTTAGGAGGGGGCCATTTTTTGCAGAGAAGCTGCAGTGGGAAGGCTTTTCCCCTATTGGCCAGGCAGTGCTACTATAGCAACAGCAGACTGACACTAGCATGCAAGAAAGGAGATTATAAAGAAAATATTCCCATCGGTGCAGTGAAAAAACAGAATGAACATAATCGTTATCTCATTCAGTGTCTGAGGCAGTTTTAAAGTGTGTGTAATTTAAGTCTAAGCTCACGTGACGTGTTCTGAAGGTGACCTAGCGAGCTGTATAGATGCTTTGTTGTTATCCTAAATGATTCTTTTCAATCAGGCTCAGTGCTATTTTTAGGGTTGAAGCCACTGGTATTAACAGATTGACACAAAACAGGGTGAGGAAGAGTTGATGAAACAGTTGTGTAACTGTAATTTAAGTAAATGTTCATCCATCTACTCTAAACAGGAGTGCTTTGCCATTCAGGTCATATGGTGCACCAGAGGAAACCACATATACTGTACACTGTATCACGTGTTTCCTTGTCTCAGACATGGTTAGACCAGTTCTTATGGAGGTTTATTTTACTACTTTTCAGTTCCTGTTGTATTCAGATTTCTTTGTCTAAGTTTGACATTAATAACATCGTAAACATCTCTCAGTCTGAAGATCAACTCTTCCAAAATCAAACGGATGGCGAAATTACGCAGGAGAATACGCTCAGCGAGAAGGCTGATCAGGATGAGGTAGACCTGTCTGCTGCTTGTGATGAAACTAACCCAAGCATCAAGATATGTTAGCGCTGCAAATTTGTGTGCAGTGTGATTAATAATATTAAGATAGAGACAGTACCCCATAGGTGAAAGACAGTGCATGTCCTTGATTTGACCTTTTCATACCTTTTAATCTATTTTTACTCAGCGCAAACAGTTTCGTTGGAAACAAACAAACAAACAAAAAAAACCTGGGTAAATTTGATAATAATAGTGCATTTCATGTGGAGGTTTTTGGTGTTCTCTGGGGAAAAAAGGCTTTGACAGGGTTGTAGAGGATCTGCATGCACAGTGTACATTATTGCCTGTGGCTATACCTATTATTGGAACATAGAGTGTTCTGCTTGCATGTGGCATTGGAGTTTAGCTGCATGCAAAGCTCACACTGGGACACAGTTAGATGTCTGTTAAAAAAAAAGAAGAAAAAACTTAATGCATCCAAAGTTAGATCTCTGCATGCAATTGGACTTGTTAAGGTTTCCTTCCTTGAAAACATAGCCCTTGAGGACCATTAGCGAGGGACCACCCAGATCATTAGCACGCTAATGGTCCGCAAGGGCTATGTTTTCAAGCTCTGCCCTCAGCAAGTTCAGAACTGAAGAAGCCTTCTTGAGAGAAGACGCAACGTCTTCAAGGAAACCTTAACAAGTCCAGTTGCAAGCAGAGATCTAACTTTGGATAACTATGACCTGGATCAATGAGAATCTACACAGACAAAACTTAATGCAGTTTTCTAAAGGACAGAGTTTCATGTAGAAGGTAAGGAACTGGAACAAAGTCCAGAAGGAACAGAAGGAAATTTTAGTACGTGTCATACCTCTTTATATGAGCCCAAAAGGTCTGCATTACTTATTTACCTTGTTATTTCTCTGAATCTCTTCTTTCTGTCCTATCTTCCTTCCATTTAAGGATGAATTATCCCTTGTAAACCACAAAGGCTCCAAGTCAGGAACTCCTCACTCCAAATCCAACAGCTCTGTCTCCTGTCAGTCCGCTACTGCTAAAGCTAATGCGGATAGCTCTCTTTCCAACACACCACTGTCTTCTGACGATGGAGTGAGTCCAATGTTTACTGAATCTGCCTCCGCCACGCCCCCACCTGCTGCTTCTGATGCCGCCATGGAGACTAATGACACACCCACACAGGACCAGGAAGTTTCAGATGGACTCAAGAAGAACCTGGATAGCAACAGTGACAAACCAGAGAGCAATAAAACCATCGCAGCTGTGCAAGAAGTACAGCAGTCTCAGTTTGGACATGGTAATGGTCAGTGCAACAGTTGTTCTAGTATCGTAGGTGTCATGATTTCACAGTATTTTAGTATTTAAGCTTTATTTGATGTTTGGATTTTATTTTTTCTTTCTTTTCAGATGAAGAAGACAAACTCGATAAGTCTGAGGTACAGGCCATTATAGAATCCACTCCTGAACTGGACATGGACCTTGGCAGCTGCAGAGGAACAAGGTAGAATACTGAGGGATTAGGTATTCTGTTATCATGGAAAATTCCAAGATATAAATTAGGCTTTATTAGAGAGGGAAAAAATTCAAACTACTGGTACTCATCTGAGTCAGTACCTACTGCTTTTTACGTTATTTGTGGAGCATCACAGTTTTTTTTTTTGTTATGACACTGGAATTTTCAGATTTTAATATATATATTAACTTAAACTTATGTTAAAGATAAGTTTCTTTTTACCGACAGGAAGACAGATAATAATATTTCAGTTTTTACATTTCTGTATTAAAACTACAGTATCAATCCTTTTCATGTCTGTTGAATGATCCGTCATCTATCTACTTCTTATTTTCCTCCCCTTCCCTTATCTGTCTATCAAGCACGCCAACAAAAGTTGGCATTGAAAATCTAGCTTTCGATCGTAACACCGACTCTTTGTTTGAGGAGTTGTCATCCGCGGCAAATGACCTCATTGGAGATGTGGACGAAGGAGCTGACCTGTTGGGTACGTGGCCTTATTCTAAAATAATTTGCTCTGATCATGTCATCCTATCATATGGTTTATCTCTTACATATTCTTTTTTTTTTTTTTTTGCTTTTTTGCTGTTGGTTTTTATTATTATGTTACACAGATGAGTTTTCTGGTGTGTATCAGTAAACCACTTTGCACCCAACGCATGTTCCCTAAATCCGTGTACTTTCAGTTTCATTTGTGACTGTTGTATCAGTGTAGACAACATAGTTGTCGCTGTGTTGTGGCAGTTAAGGAAATGTTAATGCTGTGATAAGTTCCGTGAAAAATCTTTTGTGAAAACTCATTAGTCCATTTGATTATTTCCTGCATGTCTATCAGACTACAACTTTCTTGGTAAGAGTGTAAATGGCTGTGTTTGTGTGGATAGGGTGGATGTTTGTCACTGTCATGATAAAGTTAAAGGAAAGGCTCAATATTGTTTTCAGGTATGGGTCGGGAGGTCGAACATCTTATTCACGAGAACACCCAGCTGCTGGAGACCAAGTTAGTTTGGATCACGCAATCAGCTGTCTTCTGTAATATAAACAAAAACAGAGATTATCAGAATTTGTAAAAAGTTGACTTAATTTTACTAAGTACTTAAAGCTCCTCTAAAATTCTGCATCTGGTGCAATGTCATAGCAATAACTAGCATCGAATTCTCTCTTTTTACTGTTACTTTCTTATAATTTTATACAGAATTAATTTAATATACAGTACATTTTGTAATTTGACAGTGCTGCCACCTTATGATTATTATTTATATTATGCATAAATATGTGCATGTATATTCTTTTGATTCCAGAAATGCTTTGAATGTGGTGAAAAATGATCTAATGGCACGTATAGATGAGCTGAATTGTGAGAAAGAGGACCTTCAAGGCGAGTTAGATGCCATCACTCAAGCCAAGACCAAATTGGAGGAGAAGAATAAAGAATTAGAGGAGGAACTAAAGAAGTGAGCCGCATTTAATCGCCTATATGTCTCCATTTGTATGTTTAGATAAGGATGCTAAAGACTTTATATCTACTTTTGCAGAGTTCGGGCCGAGCTTGAGGATGCCAAACAGAAAGTCAAGAATGAAAATGAGGATGATGTAAGTTATACTGTATATCTGTTTTGTGCGAGTGCTTGTAATTAACAATGACTTGAGAAAAGTAAAATGTTACAATTAACATAAATTCTTCTGTCCATAGAGTGACGTGCCCACAGCACAGAGGAAGCGCTTTACCAGGGTGGAGATGGCTAGAGTTCTTATGGAGAGGAATCAGTATAAGGAGAGACTGATGGAGCTGCAAGAGGCCATAAAATGGACAGAGATGATTCGGTAGGAGATACTGCTGACAAAGTAGGCTTTTTAATAGACTCTGTCAGGCTGTGTCATAAACTCATAGAGTCACTTAAATCTATATATGCGCGGATCTGTCTTTTTTTTCTCTTTTTTTTTTAGACCTTATACAGATCCACACATTTACACATTCCTTAACTTAATGTAATCTCTTTGTGGTATTGTCTCAAGAGTATTAGAAAGTTAAGATGCCTTTCCCTCTTATAAAACAACACAGATTAACCCACTATTTATTAATTGTACTTTATTTAACTCTACTTTAATTATAGCTGGTCATGGAGGTGTTTTGTTGAAACATGATGCTGATGGTTTTTGCTTCAAATAGAAATCTCATTGTTTTTAATTCTCTTTTACAGGGCTTCAAAAGAGACCCCAACTCTGCAAGAGAAGAAGAAATCCAGCCTCTGGCAGTTGTAAGTTCATCTTTCTTTTTTTCTTGTTTTCTAGATTCCAGCAGTGCCTCGACACTGCATTATTTATTTCTGTAATTCTTTTTTCCTTTTGCTATATGTTGTATTTTTGTTCCTCTCCAGGATGTAGGTAAATCAGTGACATGCCAATGATGTCAATTTTGACTTGAATGAATTGTTTTAATCCAAAAAAACTAAACTAATGTTTAGTAGAGCTCTTCAGTCTCTAATTTGAGCTGCTTTGCTGTCACAGTTGATTTAATTGTATTAACTAGCTTTTATTTTAACATTAAACGAGTGTCCCGGAAGCTTTCCAGGCAATTGAGGTTGTGGAGCTAAAGCTGAAAGAATCATGTAACAGTTTCTGTCATCCTGTTTCTCCTTTGTTTTGTCATGACAAGTAACTTTGATTCAGATTTAATGAGGAATCTCTGCTGCAGGTTTTCAGTGTATTTCTGTGTGACAGTGTATGGTAGTTTTGCATTTGTGTAAGAACAGCTGATCTGAGAAGTGTGCCATCTCTCCTTGTCCTACTTCATGTGTCCCTCTATATTCTGACTGATGTCTTGTCTGTGTCCAGGAGGTGTGTTGAGAGGGTTCATATGAAATTGTGTCATTGAGTGTTGTTCGTTAGGATATCAGACCAAATTATCCTGACATGGCTCCAAAAATTACACTTATATATAGAGAGACCTATGTCTGTGCAGATGTAACCAACATCATTAGCAGCAGTTTAGTAGGTATGTCCCGATTTGAAAATAGTTTCATACCCAAAATCCAGAAACAGGTCAGAGATCCTTGTCTTATCTTTTCCACAAAAGTAGTTGGATAATGAGCAGTACAGCTTAGTATCAGTTGTAGAATATGCATTTTTAGAATAGTGCTCATCTGAGTTACTTCATTCAATAAAAGAAAAGACAGGTGTACAGTAATGTGATGAATGCAGTGTGCTTTAGGATTAGAAGGACTTTCAGTGTTATTGTCCAGACTGTGTCCAATGTTGTTGACTAACATCCCAAGCAGCACTCAGTGTTAACCCAGCAATTTGGCCCTGTAGGAGCACATCTGCTCTTTCGCTTTGCTGTTTAAAGGATGCCTTCAAGACTTGATTAAAGTGAACATGCATATGAATGCCTGCTAGCTACCTGTATGAAAGCTAGCATGTTGCACTGGCATGGTTGAGGTTACCCTTGAATGTTAAAACCCTTCCATACTGCTTGAGCCGCTGCTCGTTACCACTCCTCTATACGTTTTGTGTGTGTGCTTTCTCCCTCTCCCTCCCCCTTTCCACTTCCCTGCCCTTACACCTCCAGTTTCAGCCGTCTGTTCAGCTCGTCGGGTGGGACAGCCAAGAAGCCTGCAGCGGTGGAAGCACCTGTGAATGTCAAGTACAATGCACCCACTGCTCAGATTCAGCCATCCATCAAGAAGAAGAGCAGCACCCTGCAGCAGCTGCCCAGTGACAAGAGCAAAGCCTTTGATTTCCTTAATGAGGAGTGAGTATGACAAAGAAACATGGTACTAATTCATCTTTTTGCTAGTAAAAGTCAAAGATTACAGGCCTAATGTGGACTGTCTTTTGAGGATTTTATTAATCTGATTTTTTATTTTCATCTGAAGACATTTGTATGAATTTACTTTTTGGATGGCCATGTGTGCTAACCTCCAGATGGACTGCTGGGGGTCAGTAATACGATAAAATGAATGTGAGAACACATTCTGACACTGACAGTGCTGTAGAAAAGCTAAATGTGAACCCGCCCCACATTAAAAATGGGAATTTACCAAATTGTTTCAACTGTTCATGTGATGTCTTTGTATCATTTTCAACTAAGATAAAATATGTTTGTAAATGTTATTCAGCGAGCTGCTTCTCTGTCCCACAGAACACCAACTGTTGATGTGGTGTCCCGGCGAGAACAAAAGAGGGCTCAGTACCAGCAGGTCAAAGCCCACGTTCAGAAGGAGGATGGCCGAGTGCAGGCTTATGGCTGGAGTCTGCCAAAGAAATCCAAAGTAAGACCATGAGTGATCTGTTGCTGATTGCTGTACTGTACAGAAAAGCTCTTACAGAAGCCAGTTCTAGCTCACTGGATCCATTTTGATTTATTTTTAGGCAAATGGTGGCCAGGCAGAGAGTAAAATGAAGAATCTACCTGTTCCTGTTTTTCTCAGGCCGCTAGATGAGAAAGATGCTTCTATGAAGGTATATCTGTCGGGTTATCAGTGGACTTGTACTTACTGCATTCACATGCATGTCTTAGCGTATACCTGCTGTAACTGTGACTTCAGCTCTGGTGTGCTGCTGGTGTCAACCTCTCTGGAGGAAAAACCAGAGATGGAGGTTCCATTGTAGGAGCCAGTGTGTTTTACAATGATGTGCCTGGACCAGAGAGCCCCAAAAAGAAAATAGGATCCCAGAGCAGCTTGGATAAACTGGATCAAGAACTAAAGGTGCGCACACATAATTTGCATTTTGCCATTCTGAGATTTTAAAAATAGCTTAGAGAGGAAGGTACTGTTATATTAACATTATTGTCCATATATTTGGACTCAATTTTCTATACTGTTTTTTATAGCCATTGATAACTTACAGGGTCATAATTTCATGCATCAACTTTTGTCTGCAGGAGCAGCAGAAGGAGCTGCGACAGCAGGATGAAATATCATCACTGGTTTGGATCTGCACCAGTACCAAGTCCACCAGCAAAGCTGTGGTCATTGACGCCAACCAACCTGGGAACATTCTGGAAAGCTTCTTCGTTTGTAACTCTCATGTTCTCTGCATTGCCAGTGTACCAGGTCAGTGTCGGTTCAACTAACAGGGGAATTTTGTGTTTACATTGAGCTACATTGAACTGCATTTGACTTTGAGCAGGAACGTGTTATATTTGTCTTTTTTTTCTTTCTTTCTTTTTTTTTTTTTATGAAGGTGCCAGAGAGACAGATTACCCAGCTGGTGAGGAAGTAACACAAATTGCTGAGGCCCCACCAGCAGGGAATGGTGGCTCCCACTCAGCCAGTAGCAGCTCAGCTGGGGGCGATGCTGTGCTAGGAGGTATTACTGTTGTTGGCTGTGAAGCTGAAGGAATGACTGCTGTAGCCCAGATGGCAGGCAGTACGGGAAAAGATGTGGAAGCAGGTCAGTCACCTTTACTGTCTAATCTTGTCTCCCCTTTGACTCATGTTTTATTAAATAAATCCTTAAACCAGCAGGGTTCTAAATGACAGTCATGCCAGCCATTTTCACTTATACAACAGAACAGTTTATACAATAAGACAATATTATAACTGAATTTAGTGCGGTTTTTAAACTGTTACGTTAATATCAGTCAATATTTTTGCCTGTTTTTCAACATAAGGCCAATTCCACAAGGCCCTCCAGTATACCAAAGCATTCTAGAGTTAGATGGGGTAATATGTAAGTTTTTTCCTAGTTACATTATAATCTACATTATAACAAACATTTGTATTTCCTAATCAGTAATATTAAAACAGTTAAATCTGAGGGAAAAAAAGGTTGGTGTTTTTTTGGAAAATAATAGTGTATTAAAGGATTTTGCTGAAAATATGTAAGCTCCTGCACAAGAAAGATTGATTAAGATAATATGTCGTAGTTTGCTGACAATCATTATCATTACACTCATTACCCACACTTTATCCATGTTACCTTTGCATGCAGCGTTGACTAAAAATGATGTTCTGTACAGGATCTAGACCAGCAGAGGACGTTACTGAGGCAACAGAGGACAGTGGGAGGGGAGCCTACGCTGAACATATCTTCACTGATCCTCTGGGAGCTCAGCACACAGCAGAGGCACTTGCTGGCTACTCTCAGAGGTAACATAAAGAGACCCTTTAACCAACACTTTTGAGTCCACCCGGTTATACCACAACAACCAGAAAGAAATCCACTGCAACCTCAAGCTGCCCTAAACACATTTCCTGAATAAATTAAACCGAGTGTACATAATTGTGCGTTGTTTTTTTGTTTTTTTTCAAATTTCACTGCATTAAACAATCAGTGATCTCACATAGTGCGTTGTTCACCCCTAGCAATTCTCTGCAGAGCTGCAGCACTGACAGTTTGCAACTAAAAAGGAATTCTTTATTAACTTGTTTATTGATACACATTAAAGTAGCAGATTATTTACTGTTCACAGGGAGAGTGACCTGTTGAAGGATGGGGTGAGTTCAAACCTCAGTGCAGAAGATCCGGATCTGATGAGAGAAGAAGCCCAGAAAATGAGCAGTGTTCTGCCGACTATGTGGTTGGGGGCCCAGAATGGATAGTGAGTTTGAAATGTTTGGTTTTGCACACATTTTAAACCGTATAATGTAAGAAATCTAACAATGTTTGGTTCTAGCGTGTACGTCCACTCCTCTGTGGCCCAGTGGAAGAAATGTCTGCACTCCATCAAGCTGAAGGACGCTGTGCTCGGCATAGCGTAAGACAACTGCAGAGAGATTTCACATAGCTCTGGGAGTTATTTTTTTAGAAGTTATTTTTAATAACATTTTTATTCCAGACATGTGAAAGGACGTGTACTGGTCGGCCTTTCTGATGGTACTTTAGTCATCTTCCATCGAGGAGTTGGTAAGAAACTGCTTTTAATGAATTCTTTTAACTGCTGCTTTTAATCTAACTGGTGTAACCGTCGTTTCCTTTTCTCTTTTTCTGCTTGTGGCAGATGGGCAGTGGAATCTGAGCAACTACCATCAGATAGAGCTAGGCAAGACAAACCAGTCCATCCGCTGCATGACTGTTGTACATGATAAAGTTTGGTGTGGCTACAAGAACAAAATCTATGTGGTGCAGCCCAAAGCGATGAAAATAGAGGTATGATATCGCTGAACTACCACCTGGTTACTTCAGTAGATTTTGTTTGCGCAGAGAGAAAAATGCTGCTACTGTATTTGAATTAGAACTTTCTTATGCTGCTTTCTGTCACAGTAAGTGATATAATGTCGAAAAAATCCTGAAAATAAGTGTTTTGAGCATTCTTTTTGGTCATTGGTACGTTATGCAAATGAGTCTCTGCTTCACCTCTTCCCTACATTTGCCGCAGCATCTTTAAACAGTTTCTACAGTTGTAATCCTGAAGCGATCTTTGCAGTGATCACATAGTCTTTAAGAACGGTCATGAGAGCCTTAAAGTCTTCTATCATTTCCGGATGTTTTTTTTTTGTGTTATTTGAATTGCAGAAGTCGTTTGATGCCCACCCTCGTAAGGACAGCCAAGTCCGTCAACTGGCCTGGCATGGCGATGGCATCTGGGTGTCCATCAGACTGGACTCCACTCTCCGACTGTTCCACGCTCACACCCTTCAGCACCTCCAGGATGTCGACATCGAACCCTACGTCAGCAAGATGCTGGGTCAGGCTGTCTGAAAGAGTTCCACAAGTCTTCACAAAGCCTATGTTCAGACAAGCATTTGCTTGCCTGAATTTGCCTTTGAATTTGTCCTTTTTGCGTCTCACAGGTACGGGCAAACTGGGTTTCTCGTTTGTGAGGATCACAACTCTTATGATATCATGTAAACGTCTGTGGATCGGCACTGGAAATGGTGTCATCATCTCCATCCCCCTGACAGAAAGTGAGTTTTTAAATATGTAGGTGTAAGGGTATTGATATAGTGATAAATATGGTGTAAAAAAAACAAAACAAAAAAAAAACCCTTTTAATATATGTAACAACATTTGGTTCATGTGACTCATCCATGTTTGTGCGTCATCAGCTGCCAACAAGGCAAACAAAGCATCAGGTAATCAACCAAGAAGCGTCGTCCGGGTCTATGGCGACGAGAGCGGTGACAAAGTGACAGCTGGGACCTTTGTGCCATACTGCTCGATGGCTCATGCTCAGCTCTCTTTCCATGGTCACAGAGATGCTGTCAAGTTCTTCACCGCTGTTCCAGGTAAACAGACCAGGCTACAGTGAACCCTCGTTTATCGCGGGGGTCTGAAAATCCCCCGCGATAAACGAAATCCGCAAAATAGAAACCTGTTTGCTATTCAAATACATGTTAATGTTACGGCCTCATAATGCCTCAGAGACGAGGCACGGAGACTGTTCACGTTGGTCAGTCCCTTAGCCAATCAGGATGCAGAACACAATGCACTGTTTAAAAAAAGCATTAAAAAAAACTGCACTAAAAAAATCCGCGAAGCCGCGAAAAGTGAACCGCGTTATAGCAAGGGTTCACTGTACACCATTCTGCATTTAATATTTAATAATTCATTTGTTCTATAGACCTTTTCAAGGTTAAGAAAAACCCACTCAGGCATTTTCTTAGGAGAAATTATCTTTACTTTCACAGTTATCGACTCCAAAGGCAGTTAGGCATGGGAGACAACATCAAAGATAACCGAATTAAACACTTTTACCACACAGCTCAATGTCAAGTTGTGCAAACAATGATTGTTCAGGTTCTAACGTTCTGTTTTGACTTGGACTTGAGAGTAAATCTTCGCATCTGTTGGAGCGTCTGTCTGAGCAGAATCCAGCCTTTATTTAGGAATTGTCACTCTGTTTGCAGGCCATGCATCTCCATCCATATGTGGAGGAGAAGCAGCGGGTGACAAGGCAACCGACGTCTCAACTCAGGAAGGCAACAAATCCATGTTGGTGATGAGTGGCGGAGAAGGCTACATCGACTTCAGGATGGGTGAGTGAGGGGACAGAAGAGGAAGAGATTGTCCTTCTGACCACCACAGTCACGGAGACGGATGTTGTGTTTAGGTGACGAGGATGGTGACGCAGACGAGAGCGAAGATGCCCCCATGAAACTGCAGGCCAAAGCTGAGCGCAGCCACCTGATTGTGTGGCAGCTCATGATGGGAGAGGACTGAGCACTGACAGCAGGAAGCCAGAATTGCCTTTTCTCTGAACCGAGCTGCTGCAGGGGAGTCCAGGTGGACGGCTCTCCTCAGCAGAGGTCACTCAGCACTTTGTTCTTCCTCAGACATGAACAATACTGTTTAAAGCAAGTAACAACTGATTTAAGAACAAACTGCATGGTATTGTTTTATTATTCATCCTTTTAATTATATTTTTATTTGATATAATGAATTTAATGTCCAGTCTAATGCTAAAGTCCTTTCCTCTTTGTACCTTAGGTAAAGCTGCAATATGCAGATGTTTTTGTTCACGTTCCCATTGCAGATACAGGGAGTTTTCCTACTGACATTTCCAGGTTCTCTCACTTCCTCAGCTTAGATTTTTAGATTCCCCTTCATGAATCAAACTGGTGACATCTCGCATCCGTTTCACCTGGTGTAGCCAATAGGAAACGACCTTATGATTGTATCCAGTAGCAATGTAATGATTGCCGGAGTATGGCTGTATATATAGTTTACTTCTTTATATATCAAAGACAAATGACATCTGTGGCTCTGACTCGCTCTGTTGGCCCGAGTGAATCGTGGTTTAGTGTTAATTCCGTCGCATTTCGTCCAAAATGTTGATTCTGTAATATCTGAGCTGAACTCCAGTCAGATTTGAGGGCCTCTCAGACACAACTTGAGTTCAGCATTTAAAAAGAATCATGTTGTGTCTGAAATCTCCAAAAGCATCTCCTGAGGATGCAGCTTAATCATCTGACTTATTTCCACTAATGCTGTCACCAGACCCTAAAGTGAAATGTTTCCAGTGTTTTCTTTAGTGACTAACACCCCATCTTTGCTAGCATGTCACTTCATTCCTCTAATGAAAGCCAGCTTCATCACCGAGTAGTTACTCGGGTTTTTAGAGCATTATATGAGCTTGGTGACTCAGCACTGCTCGTACGTTAGCAGTGCTAACTGAAGCTATCTTCAGCTATCTAATTCACTATTCACAGAACACACACTTATGAAATGAAAGGCAGGAACAGCTGCAGACAGCTCTCTAAATATACCCACCCACCTCGCCCCGCCGCCGCCACCACCACCACCTTCAATTCATTACGGTTCCAGTTTTGAATTAACCAGACAAAGGTTTATAGACACTTTACATATAATTCTTAGCTCTGAAGATTGGTGTGGACTGACTTTTTCTTTTCCAAGTGCAACTAAGTATTTATTATTTTCTTGAAGCTACCAAAGTAAGAAAAAAAAATAAATTATGACAGATTTTTGTGCTACACGCTGCTGTATGACACTTTTAAAGCAGCATGTATGCCTTTTCCTCCACGTTGTTTGACGTGCACATTTTTTTTTCTAATAGAAACCCTAATGTATAGGATGAGATATATTTTTAGACTTTTCATATATGAGGAGATTGAAATATTTTCTGGTTATGAGAGATGTAGGATCGGTTTGTGTGGGAAGATCGAGTGACCCCCCCCGATCAAAGCCTCATGTTAAACATTTTTTTCTTCGGTTGGGCTGCTGCCTGTCTTTATTTTAGTGTTACTGGAATTATTTTTTATTTCCACACCACCAGGTCAGGTAAAAATGGCTCAGTGCTAATCAGTTAATTATTCAACTAACTATTCTATTTATTTTATTTTATTTTTTTCGAGTGATTAAAAATATGTATCTCCGTTTATCCTCTGAAAAATTTTCAGGCACTTTCTAGACAAAGCAACCAATTCCTTTTTTCAGCTGATAAAAACTGAGTTATTAAGCAAATAACTGTCAGATTAATTTTTAAGAAATGTAATAGCCTTCACATTGGTTATTCCAGCGAGTACTGACTATTGATATGTCTTTATCAACATTTCTGACCACTGTTTCAAAATGTTTCCAGTGCGCCTCCTCCTGCTGGATTATTTTAGAATTCCTTAAAACTGTTTGTGCTCATTTTATTTTGTTTGTTTTAATGTTTTTTTGGACTGTAATTTCCAAATGCAGTCCCCAAGATTTTGTTTTGTTTGTTCACTGAGACTATTTCAGTACATTGCACTGGCATGTTCTTTTCCTTTCTTTTGTCCTCTTTGGACTGGAATGTGTCATATTGTGTGTGTGTGTGTGTGTGTGTGTGTGTGTGTGTGTGTGTGTGTGTGTTTTCTGCTGGAGAGGGGAGAAAGATTAGCCATTGCAATATTTATTGACAATGATTGGGCCTTTGCAATTCAGAATGTATGCTTGTAGATGACATGTATGATTCTGTATGTATAGAAATGGAAAATGTCTTGCAGGGTTGTTGCTGCTGAAATGGTGATTTGTTTGGTAGGGCTTCACCTATCTCATTTTTACACATCTGCAGCCTGTCCATAATCTGTTGTTTTTAGCCGCAAACAGGAGGGAGAAAGCGTTACATTACTGCAGCGTGGTGGAGAGTCACACTCCTCCGCAGGTCTGCATCTGCCAGCTCATCTGCATACGCCTGTCGTTCACTCAGCAGGAAACCCAGGCAGTAAACACACCATCTCGTTCCCACGCAGCATCTCTGGCCTTACTTGTTTTATAACAAGTCAATAAAGCAAATTTTGTGGACAACTTTTTTCATTGTAAAGTTTTTTTTTCCTCTGCTGTGAATGATTGACTGCCAGCCTGAGAGTTTTGGATGCATTTTTACTTTGCGGCATTGATCTTAAACGACTTAAAAAAAAAAAAAAAAGATTTTAAACCTGGGTCGCCTTTGTATCGTTGGGGCTCTTGATGCAGATATAATATTACCATTTCCAAGCATCTGCATAAAAAAACAGCCAAGCCTTTTATTCAGCTAATGAAACACTGGCTTTAATATCTGCAACATTCACAACTTTAATCAACACTTTTAACATCATACCTAAATGGGCTTAAAGCAAAAAGGTTTTTGTTGTTGTTTTATTTTTCCAAATGGTGATTCACCTTTTTGGAGTTTTTTTTTTTCCAGCCTCACTGACCTTTTTTGATTTTTTTATTTTAAGTCCCATAGAGCCCAGTCGCAGAGAGCCCAGATGGTATAGGCCCTATACTATAGGGCCTATACCACCTGTCAATCAGTAACTGACCTTCAAACTGATGTCGTAGCTCTATGTTATCACTAGGTGGCGTAGTTGGTCTACACACCACAAAAAGAATGTGACGTCCTCAGCGCCCTTTTTGTCCAACATGGTGAAATCGTTGAAATCGTGACAGCAACCATGGAAGGTTTCTTTATACCTTACACCCTTACAATGTATTTAGCTTAGATCTGAAACAGGGGAGTTAATTATAAGAATTTAAAACATTTTTTTTTTTAAAGCAGAGATGCAACTCTGCACTGTAGGGCATCTGCATCATAAAAGCAGATCTGCATTTGAAACCTGATGTTACTGAAGTTTTATTAGCATTTAAGAAGGCCAAAAGCTCTTGAGGCACCCATACTTTGCCGTCTTTTAAATAATGTAATTAATATGAAGTATTTCTTGTCAGGTTTCAGAGTGAGGATTCTTTGTTCAGAAGACCATCTGCAACCAAACAGAAGGATAATACTGAAGCATTTGTGCAAGCCTTGTTAACAAAATAAAAAATGTGGACTTCTCAGCTCTGTTTGATGTACGGTTACATAAGACTTCCAGATGCTGCGTTGTGTAAATGGAAGGCCCCCAACCACCATGACCTTTTGGTCCTGTTGAAAATTATGGGGTGTTTCAAGTTAATTGAGCTGAACTGAAAGACACAACAACAGAATTTTTTAAATTAATTTATTTCTTTACACTTTCTGTGAGGTTAATTAGTTATTATAAAATGAGATCACATACAATAACATTTCCACATAATGGAAATTTATACAGTAAAAACTGTTGTTGATGGCTTTAAGACGATCTTATATTTATTTATTTATTTATTTTTTAGTTTATTTGAATTAGAAAACTTTTTTAAAAAATGTTGTTGTTTTTTTTTCAAATGTTGAGTAGTAAAAGCAGATATTCTATTTGAGTGCATCCTTGTATTTACGTTTATTTCAGATAAGGTCGGAGTGATGTAATGAGTTAGATACTGATGATGCTGACCACTTTCACCAGGAGCAGTAGTTCACTCACTGAAGACAGATTTGCTGCAGTGCATCTGTTCGACACACACACACACACACACACACACACACACACACACACACACACACCAGCTGCTCTGTCGTGTCAGCTGGTTTCCCAAAGTCTTGCCTAGATAAACACACCACTGAATTTTCCTCTGATACACACCTCACTTTTTTCCATCCTCTCACGCTCTCATCAGTCTATCAACTTTCTGCTCTGATGCTTTTAATTTGTCATCTGCTGCAGAAATAATTACTGAGCAGACTGACTCTGAATGTTGCAGACAAGGGTCGTTCTGCTCTCTTTTTATACTAGTATACTAAATTTATACTTTTATACTACATTTTTGTCATAACAAAGAAGGGTCATTTGAAGAAAAAAAAATACAGATTACTTAATCTTGCTTAAACTCTGCAATCAGCGCCTAGAAAAGCAATGCCGATCACATCTGGCACCAAATGAGGAAACAAAAACCTTCCGAACACCCTCAAACAGTCCAATTCTAAATTGGACTATCTGTCAAATGGAGGAGGTAATGTTTGCCGGCACTTGCCAACTGTCCTCTCCGTCTGGTGCCATAAACACTGTCAGGATGAATGAACCTTAGCATTTTCTCCATTTTTCTCCACTGGCTGCAGCACAGCTGCCAGCCTGAGCTCCACACCATCCTCAGCCGTCCACTTCCTCCTTCTGCACATGCTGCAGACCTGTATTTAAGGCCGAGAGGTGCAAAGTCTTCCAAAATAAATCAAGTTACAATGGCACGATAAAGAACTGGAATAATAAAATGGTGAATGGTGTGCTAGGTATAATATAGACAAATACATTATTATTGTTACATTTATTATACACATTTGTACAATAATGATTAAATGAAAAGACTGGTTTTTTTTTTAGATAACATAGAGGATTCGGCTGAAGATCCTCAAAAACCCAGCATTTCTCTTTCATTTCAAAAACTGCTAACTGAGAAATTCTCTCCAGGCTGTGGAAGACTGTTATTTATAACATAGACTGAGAATGTTAAAAGATGCAAAGTGCTGTGAAAATACTTATTCATGAGACGCGCATGTACCTGCACGGCTGTGATTATTACGGTTACATTGAAGTCAAGGGTCGCATCTTCAGCAGAGAGAGGTGAGAAAAGGAAAATGAAAATAGGTGCATTTTAAGAAGCCAAACCAAAGGGTGGGATGAGTTCCTCTGACCTCTGAAACAGACTGTCTCCAGCGGAGGCGATCTGCCCGCACCATGAAGCACCACATCTGTCCTCTCCACTCTGATGAGTCTCTGGTTCATGCAGCCTTTCCTTTTCAGCCACATTCAACCATGAATGTCACACTGCCAAGGCTAATCCCCAGGGACATTATTTTTTTTTAAACTTATGTAACGCAGTCGGAGGGCATGCACAGTCGCCTCTGTATTTTTACAGAAATACGGCGCACACACACACACACACACACACACACACACACACACACACACACACACACACACACACACAGTAGCATCTGGAGGGGGCAGTTGAGGCTCAACAAAAGGAGCGCTGAACTCTGTCAGACCTCCGGCTGAGTTCAACTCATCTGTGTGTTCATTTCAACTCTGCAGGTTGACCTGCTTGCTGAGCGGCCCTCTGATGCTGCACACTGCCGCTGACCCACCGGGCCCTGGAAGCAGACTTCATGTGCTGCAGTACCACAATACATGTCCTTTATAATGACAGACTCAGAGCAGTCATATGTGTGTGTGTGTGTGTGCGCGCGGTGTGTGTGTGTGTGTGTGTGTGTGTGTGTGTGTGTGTGTGTGTGTGTGTGTGTGTGTGTTGCTTTCTATCTATTTGAAACGAAATTTGTGTGGGTGGAAAAGTGATAATTGGATGCAGGAACTACTGTTGCTGTATTTATCTGTGTTTGCTTCAGTGTCTGTGTATCTGCCTGTGTCTTTTGTGTATTATTATGTCATATCCTATTTTAAAGGGTCTTCAGGGAATACCAGGACCTCATCTGTGAAGTTTAACATGAGCCAGTCGATCCTGGGAAAAATCATGGAGTCATACGAAAATAAGATGTTTAGTAAAATATATAATTTGTCAATTCTTGCCTGCATTCAGACTGGCAGCAATTACTTTTATTTGTAGATACAGACTAGCATTTACATAATCTGCAGAGCCAAAGCGGTTCAAAGAGTGCTTGACAGTGTGACACAGATTAGAACAACAAAGCAAAGATGGACAAGAGTGAATGATGTGATGATGTAATGTACAATATACCTAGAAAATGAATATAGAAGTGTCTTGAAACAAACCTACAGAGACACTTGAGGTTAAATAAAATGCAATTTTGCATTGTTCAGTTATATATTTGCTTGACTAGTTGCATTAAAAAAGGAAGTTTGATCGATGTTTTTACTGGCTGGACACACAAAATGAATTAGTGCGCCTGCCGCCAACTGGACACATGTGGAATTACACTCACAAATTCCGAAGCGACACGTCATAATGAATAAAAATCAGATTTGGATGGAAAATGTTTGGCTTTGACACGATCTCAAATCTAATTTAATTGTTTTCTAAAGAAAGAAGGCAAAGTGTTAGATTATTGCAAATAAGGTGCTAAAGGCGCAGGTAATAATTTTTGTATAGTTTCCATGTTAAGTTAGAATATAAATATAAATATAAATATAAATCTTCAAGGTTAAAAACAAATCAGTACATGTCAGCCATTCCATATTAACAATGTTCTGAGGGTAGTAGCAACAACTGTTGCATACAGGACAGACAGTTTCGCTTCAGCTCAGAATTCTGAATTTTTAGCATCATTATTCTGAATTATAGGAATACGTTGAATGGATATATTATCACATATATTGCTCTTAGCAATCAGAAATTTCTTGAATACTTTTCAAGGCCTTGAGATACTTATAGTGGAGGTGAAGTCATGGAAGCTGCTGGCCTCAGGTTGTTGGTGACCTGGTTCTGCCTGCATGTTGCCTGGACACTGCTGGTAGACAACAGGGAACGGTGACATCACACTCTGTGGGGAAAAGCAATATTTGTGTAGAAAATATTATTTCCACCAGGTCACTTAAGTCATGATGCAAGTATGTTGCATACCAAATATGCAACTCAACCAGATGAGTTAGAATCACTCCAGAATAACTTGAATCACATAAAAACTGCAGATAGGAACACTCACACACATTCTAATTATCTTTTAATTTGCATGCACTTGTCTCATTGATAGATCGTTACGCGCTGGGACTTTTCTTCCATTCTTAGCATAATAACTGCATTTGCTCTAGTCATCTAGTCATAGCAGCATTTGGTATCTTGCTTAAGGGTAAGGCACCGCTCCTGAAGCAGAAATGACTCCCAGTCCAGCCCCCCTATAGACTGATCCATATAGACAAAAAATGCACACACTTCAAATACCAATCTAATCAAATAAAGATTGTCAGTCAGTCAAGATTAAACACAGTTTAGTAGTCTGGTGGAGTTCTGGAGCCTGGCTCATTCTCTTTACTGAGCTTGCAAGGTAATTATAACATATAATATTGCAATAATATTTAGGTTTTGCTCTTTTTTTTTTGATGCTTTCTGTCATGCATCACCAATATTGTATGTTCCAACACAGCCCACCCACACGCTAAAACAGCTGCCCAGAAAGGCTGAAGAAAATGAAACATCTGTGCTAAAAAACAGGATAATTTATGTGGGAGGGCAAGTTGCCCACACTTCATTTGTGATAGATTTTTTTAAATGAGGTGTCGGGTTAGGGCACTAAATAATGACTCTCTGTGCAGGGCAGTTATTGGCGTGACTCATGTTATTCCTCCACAATAAAATACCTTTCGAGGGGGAGGAAAAAGCAAGTTTATTATCAGGCAAAAAGGCACTGCTGTTTTTTTGTTAGTTTTTTTCCAGCCAGCTCAGGGCAACAGTCACTGCTGCGCCTGTGCTCAGAAGACGGGCTGCCTTCACGTCCAGAGCAGCTGGCAGCGCCATCAAACATTCATGAGAGAGAGAAGGAAAGAGCGTGAAGGACAGTGTGGACTTAGGGATACAAAATGAGTGCATGTGCTCACAAAGGTTAATGAGACTCATCTGCGTGCAGCCCAAACTCATGTTTATGTGGGATGCTGGCTGGAAGGAGGGTTGAGGAGAGCTGCACTCCAGTTTCTGTCTGCCCCGATGCTCCGTGCCTGGAAAATGTAAATAAATACACAATGCAATGATGTACAAACCATATTATTCTCACTAAGACAAAAACAGAATATCAGATGTTTCACCATTTCATTGAAAATTTAGCCCATTTTGAATTTGATGGCAGCAATACTGTCAGGATCCAGCTTGCTGGCCCCCTCCTCTGTGTATGGTGCATTCCTGGTCCTCTCCAGAGGGGGTGCTGTTCCCTTGGTTCCAGCAGTGGGCGAGCACCTGCGGCTGATCAGCCCATCAGGGACTGATTTAGGGACGCAGGTGGCCAGTGCTCACTGCTGGATTGTTAGTTGGAGTCTTAGCAGTCGTTGCTGATGTACCTGAGACTGCTCCACTCTTACCTGCCGAGTGCTGCTGGAGCTTGACCTCTTCTTTCCCCGTGGGTCTTGGAGTTCGGCTCAAAAGTGAGTTGCCCGCCTGTCCAAGGACGCCACATTTTCCCCAGAGGACTCTCATGCTCTGGTTTTGGAACACTCTGCAGGGGAACCTCCACTCAGGGGCTTTTTGGACTTTGTGAAGCTCATGTGTGGTCAGTTTTTTCCTCTTTTTGGAAACGCTTTGTGTTGCCTCTTGTACACCCAATAAAAGGGTTGATTTTGCACCCGACCTGCCTCCCCGTGTCTGCGTCTGGGTCCTACACAAAAACCACAATCTGCAACAAATACATATTAAAACCAAAAAAAAAAAGTTGGAAAAGGTGACAACAGGCTGGAAAAATGATTGGCACAAATTTAAAACAACTGGCAGAGTATTTCACAACTGATGGGGATGACTGGCAGCCAGTCAGCAACATGACTTCACATTCAAGTAGGATTTCAGAGAAGCGGAGCGTCTCAGAGGTTCACCAATCTGCAGCAATCCTGCAGCTAAACATTGTGAAACCACTTCAGAACAATGTTTTGACTTGACTTTGAAGATCCCACCATCAATAGTTTATAATAACGTGAAAGAGGTCAATCAGATAATCTGGAGGAATCTTATTCGCAAGGTCAAAGGTCAAAACTGGGTGCTGGTGACCTTCCGGCCGTCAGGGGGCACTGTGTTAAAAACAGGTGACATAGTCTTCGGGAGACCACTGTGCCACCATCCAGTTTATCGGTGGACAGTTTAAAGGCCTTCATCTCTCATGGTGTGGTTTTGCACCTTACACATCTGGAAAATAGTCACTGTGCTGCCACCCAGACAGTGTCTCTCTTTCAGGGAAAGCTTTGCATTTTTCAGCAAGACTGCAGACTGCGTCCACCACAGCATCAATTCCACTTACCGGTATTGGTAATTTTGTATGACAATAAAACAAGATCGAAAGGGTAAGGAAACGTGCAATCCATTAGATCAGGTTTAACAGTCACATGTGTCTCCTTGTTTTGTCCACTGGACAATGTCAAACTGTCACTGTGACAATGAAACTGAAATTTTGTTATATTTTTAACTCATATGTTAAATAAAAATACTTTATATGAAGCCCCACAGTACCTTTTAAATAAAAGATCAATTCATACTCATGTTTGTTTTGGTCAGGCACAGATGATGATTTAGTTTGAATCTATTGTCACATATTGTTAGCACACAGTGTGTGTATTTGTGTTTTGGCCTGTCCTCACGATTTCAAAGGCCTGTTTAAAAGTTAAGATTTTAAATTGGCGTTAGTATTGGGTTCGGATTAAGGTCGGGGTCTGGGGGTTAGTTGGGATGTATGGTTTAGGGTAGGGGGCTAGGTTTTGTGTGTGCGTGTGTGTGTGTGTGTGTGTGTGTGTGTGTGTGTGTGTGTGTGTGTGTGTGTGCAGGTGTACGTCAAACAAAGACGACTTAGAAAGTTAGGTCAATTAGCCGTGTTAGCGCTTGTGGTAATACTGGCCCACATTTGCAACTGATCCCCACCAGCCCATATGTTCCTCAGCATGTTAAAGCCATGTGTATTTACAGTAGCGCGCTGCTATTTACAGTGTGGACGCCGCCTTATCTGACTGTCCGCGCACTAATAGGCCTAGCGCTAATGCCTGTTTTTGCCGAACACACAGCAGCAGCCAGCATATGTACAGTACTTTGTCGAGCAGGTAGCCATCCCGCTGCTGGCTCTGTGACGAGGCGGCCTCTAATCGAAGTATCCGGAGGTGATGATGGTGATGAATGTTCTTGCAAATGAGCCATGACTAGGAACAGGGTGCGGCGCGGTCTGCGTTATTATGAAAATAAACTGGGCACATGTGAGCTGCGCTTCTGATATTAGCCCAGATGGTCAAGGAAGGCCTAGTTGAGCCCTGTCTGTTCCGACTGGCTGTGGCGCTGCGAGCCGCTCCCTCTCTCTCTCCTTCTCTCCATCTGCTCGGGCTCCGTGGCGTCTCCAGCTTGCCGCACTAGCGGAGCAGTTATTAGCCGGCTGGGTCTCCGAGATGACAGTAATTAAGAGATGAGATGGACTCGCTCTGTCCTCCAGGAGTCGTGCAACTGCAGCAGCACCTCCCTCTTACCCACCATGCTCTCTGACAATATTCTGTTTATACAGCAGAGCAGAGAGAACAGGGCAAAACAGAGGGAGCACAGAAGCTCTCCTGTTTTTATTGCCTTTCAGCATCAGCTACAGTTTTCCCTCAAAACCTTCTGTCCATGTGTTAAAATGACCTTTTGAACTTTACTGGATTTCATCCACATTTGCATTTTTAAACAGCACAAACCCTGTTTTGAAGTTGGAATGCATCGTGTTTCCAGTCGAATCTTCAATTAAATCTGATGTACGTGTTTTTGGACCAAACTCGTAATAGCTGAAATGACTGAATCACTCTAATTGGATGTAAGGAGAAAGTGCTAACGGCTGCACCACCGTGCTGCTCTAAACTAAGCCATAGTGAAGTGCACTGCACTGTGCACGACATGTCAGGTGTTGTCGCGTTAACCACATGGTTGCATCAGCTTTTCTCACTGTGACAGTTTTGGAAACTGCAATGACCAAACGCTGTAATCTCGCTCATAGACACTCGAATAGTTTAGTCTTATTTGATCTTTCTTGAGATGGAAAACATTTCCTAGAGCTGTAAACAGGGCCGTTAAGCATCTACAACTGTTGTCAAGACAAAGTCAAACAGTCAAAAACTGCCGTAGCCACACTTGTAAATGTTACAACTCTATATCATTTGTAATAACAGCACATCATTCACTCTATCTATTTGCTTTTGGAAAATGTGATGTTCTCTAGCTGCAGCTATGCTTCTCAGGCAGACGGTTTAGCTTGTCCTGATGCTATTGCTGTGGCTAACGCTACCCTTTCCGTTTAGCTGTTGTATTCAGTGCAGAGGCACTTTAGTTTAATTTGCATCATCAACTCCTTTCTGTTGTTATTGTTGTTTTTTGTTTTTTTAAACACCATTAATAATTCTACACACAATTATAAAACAGTCTGGTTGTAACGGTGTCTTTACATTGATGTGAAGTTTACCAGGAAGGCCAAGTTTTCGGTATAGTTGAGTTTCAACAGGGGTTCTCCAGACTGGGCAGGTCATTTTTATTGAAATGGGGGTTTAATATGTTATATCATACTGTAATGTGACATAATTACACTCCTGCATAATTTATATGTATGTTCAAATAAAGCTACAATAAAAAGGTGCATCAAATGCTGCTTTATTTCCTTGAAAAAATTCTCAGCGGCTTAGTTGTGAGTGACAAAAAAGGAATGAAATTTAAAACTGTGGAAAGAGAATGAATAATGGGACGGACAGAGAGAAAAGTCCTTGAAGCCACGTCAAACCTCGGGCGAAGATGGGGCTGCGGTGAAACAGGAGCAGACATGCAGAGCACAGAGCTGCGCTCAGGGCAGCACCCAGTCTGCTGTCGGCCGCAGCAGCAGCAGCAGCAGCAGCAGCAGCAGCAGGAGGAAGAAGAGGAGGAGGAGGAGGAGAAGGAGCTGTTTCATGCTAACGCAGAGATCAATGATCGGTTAAGATCAATGATAGGCTCTTCTCAGGGTGCGTCCAAAAAAAGCCAAGATTTGACCTTCGGTGTGTTTTGACATTTGAAGCCTGGACTTGAAGGCGCTGCTGCTGCTCCGTGTGTGGGCGGCAGCCTCACACTGAGGGCTTCTCTCATGTCTCTGACCTTTCCGCCGCAGCTCCACCTGACTTCCATGCTCATTTCTAATTTAAGTCCCTTCAGATGAGGAATCCCGGGCCACATTCCAACGGTTGCAAAAGCTGCCTCCCCATGTGATGACATCTAATCCGTGTGTGTGTGTGTGTGTCTCTGTGTGTGTGCGTGTATGTGTGTGTGTGCGTGTGCGTGTGCGCCAGAGATCGCAAATGGACTTGTGTAAGAGGCTCACAGCGTCACTGCGCTGTTGTGCTACATGGCAGGGTCACAGCCCCACGGATACACACACACACACACACACACACACACACACACACACACACACACACACACACACACACACACACACACACACACACACACACACACACACACACACAAGAACAGGAGCCATAACTACAGCTGCTGATGCTAGAATCAATCATTTTAGATCAACTTTAAACTTTCACTCCTCCAAAACTTCAGTATGGAAACAACTGTTTAGTGCTGCATGCAGATCACTGTCATTATTCTATTATCTAATTTTTTTCTTCTTAAACAAAAAAGTTATTCGACATCTTATTTCTATATTTGTGACACTGATATAATCTATATGCAGGATATTGCCTAGATGAGTGTAACATATCAATGCTCTGGTGCACCTTTGTAGAAAATAGTCTCTACATTTGCTTTTTATGATTTTTTTTTCAATTTATTTTAATCACTTGCTTATACAACCTAAAACTTCCCTACTAGCTGTTTCCTGTTTGTTAAGAACCCAAAGCTGTTAAATATATGTTTAACTCGGGAATATTACATACTATTTCCCATATTTAAAGCATATTTAATTGACTTTTATTGGCAAAGGACATATTTCAAAATCATCATTCACGCCAATTGTCATCTTAACGTTTCATCATCAGATCGAAACGGGACTTCAGATACTGGATATTTTCATCACCTTAAGCTGGACATCTTCACTTTCTTCCGTAGATATTTGAAGTTTAAGACGGTCAAATAGCTCCACCCCGCCGTCCATCTGGGATTCTTGGCGCTTTCGCATGCTCAAAAGTTCTGAGTCTATTTCTGGTTTCTGTGTAGGATGAAATGGAGATTGGTCATAATATATTAACCTCTCCCAGCGCTTCAGGTCCCGCGCACTGCACATATGTAGGAGTGTGTGTTGTGTGTGTGTGTGTGTGTGTGCGTGTGAGCACAGAAGGAGGGAAAAAGTAAAGAGCATGATAGTGGGATGATGTGTGTGTCCTCACACCGCTTATATAACTCCTGACTTCATATTTCCACAATCATCTTTTTGTGTCTCTGCTTGGACACTCGGGCATTAAAGACAGATTCCAAAAGGATTACCAGATTACACACACACACACACACACACACACACACACACACACACACACACACACACACACACACACACACACACACACACACACACACACACACACACACACACACTTTTTGGTCATGAAACTCAATATTTGAAAGGTAACCTTCAATTCTCCATCCATTATTTACTAATTTGGTTTGGTGTGTCTTTTTAGCCTCTTCTGTGCAGCAGAACTGAACCAGCTGATCATGTGAACTCACCATTTCTGTTTCACACTGTGTGAATCTGGTCCTCACACTAGACGGGACTGAGCTGTGGCGGAGTTGCTGTAAAAATAGGCCAAACAATAAGAATTAACCAAGTGTGAACTAGTGATACTGGATTAAAATATGTTTTTGCTGTTCATTTTACTGTTTTTTTGTTTTTGTTTTTGTTGTTTTTTCAATTTATCAACTTTCCACTCCTTTGGATAGTGGTACAAGTGGAATTTTACATTTTTTGGGAAACGTTGAACAACAAAAATGCAAACGTGAAGGGAATATCATCTAAAATATGTGGTATTTGCTCCCAAACTGCAGCAGCAACACAAGCAAAGCCTACTGTACAAAGGTGCTGATGGAGAGATGCAGGGCATAAATCTGCTTACTGACAAATGAGCCTTATTCAGATGATTTATGTTTTCATTTAAGAAGCTCGCTCTTGCCTTCAGCTCTTTTTCTTTCATGACTCTCTGTCTTCTCTGATGACTGGTGCAAAACATACACAATCAGGTCATTTGTTGTTTTTCCTCGTGCCTCAGGAAACACTTTTTCCATTAGCTGTGATTATACTGGGTTTATTATAGGGCTTAAAATGATGTTGATGTCGAAATAGAATAAAAGTGGCTTAATAACACTTAATTTAGAATAAAAAAATGTTTCTCTGTTTTGATGCTCGCTTCATGTGCTAATATCATCTTTTATGCGCCAGTGTTGAGGGTGAAAGGTGATTATCCAAAAAAAAGTACATGCGTGACCACGGCGGATGCTTCAGCTTGAGTCCACGATCTGTGATTTCACTGCAACCAGGGGAATTGTCTGAGACCCATCGTCTCATTTTCATAACGTACCACGCAGAATCAATCCTGACGGAGCGGCCGACGCCCGAACATAAGCTTCAGGTGTCCTTGCTCATGACAACCATGAGCGCATGTCCAGTGAGCAGGTGCTGGGTGTCCTCCCCTCACGTAAATTACGACTTGGTTAAGATCGGCATGCTCCGGTGTCGGCAGTGAGGAGAATATCTTTGCTTCTAAATATGAGGATGACCCACTCCACCAGATCTTCTTCTTCAGGACAATGTGTCAGCAAGGTCAAATATTTCTGGGCCATGCATTCCATGCACTGGCCCCCATAACGCATGCTACATGCTATAATATATATGAAAGCACATTTGCAGCATTTTAAATATGTATGCTTATGTATCTCTCCCTGTTTAATAATCTATACTGGTATACCAAGAATAAGTATAGGGTATATGAGCTAATGTTCTATTGCACAATGTCTGCAGCTGGGTGCGCCTGTGTTGCAAAATAATGTGTAAAGTCGCTGAGTCAATTCAAGTTTGACTGTTACACTTGAGGTGCCCGGCAACTGCAACAATGTGCAATGAGAAAGCCAGAAAAGCCAAAAAAAAGAAAAGAAAAGATCGAGTATCTCGGTAGTTGCTCAGACTAAGTGAATCAATCACCATTTAGCATCCCTCTTAACAAACATTTAATTAATTTGCTGACAAAAGAGGCGATTAAACAATCACCGAAACGGCAAAACTATTTAAGGGAGCAGGCCCGCAAGAAGGACTCTGGCAAAAAGATAAAAGAGGTCTCAGCTGGAAGCTGCAATTGAGCTGATGTTGCGGTTTAATCTTCTTATTCAAACCGGTTTCGTTCAAAATGCCCCACAGCCGAGCTCCTGCAATCACTTCTGGCAGGTGGAAAGACAACGCGTCATGAAGATTTTTTTAGACGCAATATAAACCGTCCCTGTTGTTTTATCCATCACTCGCTTGCGGCTTAAATGAGGTGACGTCCCTGTGTAGTCATCCTCCATCCTTTTGTTGGGAGGAGATGTTGCGAACGCATTCTGCCCGTCCAATGACGGCCGCTCGCAGACGTGGGAGCTCGTCATTTACGCCTCCCCGCAGGCCTTTGTCGTGTCTGTTGAGGTTCGCCGTGCTCTGTTCACCCCTCGCATCCTCTGCACAGGAGACAGAATCGCAGCTTTGCTCGCAGTCTGCAGGGAGCTCCCGACGGTCTCGCTAGTCACATCATGAACCAGCAGATATTTCTGTCTGGAGCAGCAAGGTTACCCCC
>BJFM01002159.1:18626-30358 GCA_016586285.1 Arothron firmamentum | reverse complement strand
CCCCCCCCCCCCCCCCCCCCTCTTTGATAGCTGTAGATGTTGCTGCAAGTCCTGGCCAGGGATGGTTCTCACCCACACAGATACAGACAAGTTCTGCGGAGCATACAGTGGGAGAAACGCAATTCAGTGGGAGGAGAAGGGGAGAGGGGGAGAGGGGGGTTAAACATACAAATCACAGTGACAGGGGCAGCCTGTCTACTATAGCACACTCCATTCAGGATTCATGGAAATGTGACACATTCCTACTGCGATGGATGGCTCTTATTTTGGGTCCCATTCTGTCCACAAGCATTTCCTGTTCCTTTCAGAGTGTAATTGAATTCCTCAAAGAGTCGATGCGACTGCAAGGGCCCTGCATCGCCATGTCGGGTGGCAGGAGCGCTCTCATCCCTGTGCCATGCTTGTGTTATTAGGCTTAATGCCGTTCCATTCTTTTTGGCCGGTTCGTGATGTAGCACATGGCATGTTAAAACATAATACCCTGACATGAAGCCAAATATTAGAGCAGAATGGTATTTAAATGGGTGGAGCGCTGCTGATCCCCCATTGTGTAACCTTCCGTATCCTCCAGATGGCTTAATAAGACTCTATCCAGGTCTCAAAGCGCTGCAACCTCACTCAGATCAGAAAGTACGTTGCATGAATATGCTATTTTGTCATATCTACATCTTTTCATCACCTTAAGCTGATTAGATATGTGCAATTGCATGACATAGTTATGACATATTTGCCTTTTACTGGTTACATACAACATACTAATACAGGCATATATAGTACATACATATACTGACAATGTATTAAAAATGATGATGAATAATATATAACTTTAATTAAATGACATTTGTATTGAAATATATGAGCATATGTTTGTATGTCTTTATAATAACCTTTCCGCAGTGCATTTGCTGCTGTAACACTGTCATTCATATATGAACATTTTAGACATGGAAAAATGCTACATTTCCATTTGAGTGAGCGTTTACAGTTAATACTGAGAGAGTATTGGTGGTGGGGATATTATCACTGCTGAGATTCCTGGTGCTGTCCACGACATTTGTAAACAACCCAGAGGAAGATGCACGATCCCAGGATGCAGTGTGCACCAGTGTGAAGATGCATGTTCTAAATTTGACATTTTTACACATATATGCTCTTATCTTCCTCGGATAACTTTAATTTATACAGTGACACTTGTGCTGTGTTATTTTATTTTATTTCTTTTTTTTTTTTTTTTAAACAATTTAGTTTGTCACTGATTTCTTTGGACAAATGAGTCTTCTCAAACAATAGTAGAATTTGCTGAAACTGATCTCTGGTCAGTTTTCAGTTCTCTGATGTGCATTTTTGGGATTCTTATCATATAAATAATCAACAAGCATGAAAAATAATCTAAGTTTTTCAATTGATCTGCAAGGAAGCAGTAATGGCAGAAACCTGACCTGATCACTGTGACACACACAAACAAAACAGTAGCAAAATGCCATTTTTGAACATAGACTACTGTAAAAATGACCTGCTCAAAATATCAAGTGAGTCCACATTGGTGAGATCGGTGTGATCAATGACAGAAGCCAGTGTTCTACAGTACTCATATCAAGTGGAAAGAGAAGTAGTAGTAGTTTTTGACTTTCTTGGTGTTAGTCATACAACCAAAATGAAGTGAATGCTGCATCTGACAGCCTTATTTGTTCCAGACTTACACCCAGTTTTGTTGTTTCCCAGTTTGCTGTGCCAGAAGCAAATCACACATTTTATAGTGAATAGTTAAAGTAAATAGAAAGGTTTAGGGATTTTTACTACAAAAATTCAAGTTGGATGGAGAAACAACAAAATACTTAAACGGGTACTTATATATTTTTTAGCCTGTATATCCCAACATAACAAGTCTATAGCCATTTAGCCTAATTTAAACCTGTCTATTTATCACTCTTTCTCTTGAGTGGTACCTTCATAGCTCACTTCAGCCATACTCACAATTTTCCCATGCACAATGTTAGTTAATGGTATTTGGTACTAATTCAGCACCACAATGAACTTGATTCCAAGTTAACAGATATGATAGTAAAGAATAAGAAAGGCACTGCTGACTGTTGTCTGTAGTCTTGTTGAATTTTTATTCTTCTCACTCTAACAAACAGCTACGGCACAAAAATGAAAAAAAAAACTTCATTCTATATTCTTTATTGATTGTGTGACTTTTGATACAGAAAACATATCCTCTGCTTCTCAAAGTGTTGCAACAAAATGCGCTGACAGTGTACTATTTGAAACTGAAAAGCAACCACGAGCAGCAAAAGGACAGTGCAGCTCAGGACAGAAGTACTGGTGCCACGAATACAATAGATGACATTATCTCCTTTGTCCTAAATATAACCAGTTCATGCCTAAATATAACCAGCCTCACTGGAGGTGGAAGTTAAATTAGCAATGTTGCAATCATGCAAAGAGCATTTTAGCTTAGCCAAACAGGTTATGTGAGATAACTGTGCAGACATCTATGACTTGGCTGTCATTCTTCCATTTGCTTGCTATGCTTTTCCTCCAGATTTCCATTAATTTCCTGCTTTTATGGATAAACATGAGAGATTGATGTCAACGTGTGAACATAAGTCTACCATTGATAAATTAAGGTGGATTTACTTTTTTTTTTAACTCTGCAGAAATAACAATTAGTATTTCTGTTAATGCTTATTTCTGTTAATCACTCAAATGCAATGTGATAACTGTTATACTATATATATACATATATATATATATATATATATATATTTTTTTTTTTTTATTTTATTTTATTTATTTATTTATTTTTTAACGGTCAAAGTAATTGTGTACACAAGTGTATAATGTAGGTTCTTACTTCTTCCAGATAACCACATCAGGAGGCCAACTAAGACAGTGAAAGGAGTTCGAGATTGAACACCTCTGTGAGGAGAGGGGAAGAAAAATGTCTATGTGAAGTGACTTAACTGAAGCATTTGCATGAGTCATGCGAGAACATCCGACTTCATTAGCTGTGTTTACCTCTTGGTCCCAGAAAGGCAGACTCAAAACAACAGGAGGAACTTTGCCACTCACCAGTTCCATTCTCTGGCAGAGAATAACAAACAGGTCATTGTGAAGCACCACCTACCCAGAGCCAAAACTAACACTTACTTACTGTGTAGAAACAGTGGGAGAAAGAGCAGAAGGATTTTTGACCTGCTCGTGGTATTTCTTACATTGCTGGGAAAATGGAACTTTCTGCTCAATAGTGATGCAGCCTGTAGGGAAAATAGAAATTTCACATTTCCTGTACTATAAGGAAAGGAAACCTGCGCTACTCTGTGGGCTTTGACTTGTCTCCAATGCCCCCACAGCATGTGGAATTTGTGCAAGGGTCATCCATCACAGCAGAGCCTCAGAAGTGGAGGGGAACTCATCTCTCACCCCTGCTGAGACTCAATCTGGAGGTTCCATTGTGCCTGTAGCATCCCGTCGCCCTCAGGCTTCGACCAGACTACATATTTTAGCACTTTGTGCATGACATTGGTGTCGTATTCTTCCACTAGGGCAGCTTTTCGATAAACTACAATCACATAACACTGAAAACATACAGACACAAATGTGCTGTTTCTTTTTGATGAGGCATTAGCATGGATAACATATCCCGTCTTCTGACTTTTGGGTCAAGTGTTAGCCATTTCAAGTGATAATCATGACAAATCATGCTGTAGCAAAAGAATCAAAATTGGGGCCTTTCGCATAAATTCTAATCTCTTGGTGTTATTGTCAATTTTGCATATTGTATGCTGCAGAGAAAAGATGTACAGATCTGGGCTTTACCTTATATTTTTTTTTAAAAAAAACAGTGCCTTAGATCATGATCGCGATGCGGCTTATAGTAATATTAATTGTACAGGAACGATTTTTGCAACTCTCACTTTCAGGCTTTGATTTTCTTTTGCTTAAATCCTTGTGAAGCAGATTTGCTCACACAGCCCACTTTGTCATTTCCATGATGAATGATGTTCTCTAAAAGATATATGTTCTTTTAAGCTCTGTGGAGAAGAAGGTATCTATCCTATTGTCATGATTTAGGCGGAAACATGACAGACGAACACAGTCTCGAGTTGAATTAATATTGATTCAGACAAGTCTTATATGCCACTGCAATTATATTGACTCCCCTGCTGTTCCCTCTCTGTTCTCAAATTTATCATTAACTGAAAGGAATTCTTGGTTTTAAGGCTTTTCTTAATTTGTCAGCCAAACTTGGAAATCCGAGCCCCTGTCTCTGGATAAACCACCTAACTTTTGTGCTCCACCTCCCTCCTAACTGTAAAATCCATGCAGCATTGTATTTATTGTGCAAACACACAGTGAGACTCCATGTTAGGTAAGAACAGGCTGTGGCGTCACTTCAGGCCAGAGAGGGTAGAGCTTAAGCCATAGCACTGCACAGCTGCTGAAAACAAGAAGCCAGACAGCGGAGAGCAGCTGGGATCATTGTATAACAATTTATTTTCACAGTCCACAGACCTTATGATAATAAGGAATGTATCTTAGGTACACAGTGGGAGAATCATGTCAATATTTACACAGATGGCAATTAGAAGATTCCATCTGTTTTTCTATCATGGAAGGAAATCGTGCGGTATCATAGGACACTGGTTTGTGTTACAGCTGATCTCAAGGAACATTGAACTGTCATTGGCGAGAAGAAGCAACACATTCAGTGACAAGCGTGTCCTTCCGCCACTGACTACTCAGCCATGAAAAAGAGCATAAACTGTGTGATATTTCACCTATCATCATGCAACTCATTTTCTTCGGCATTCTCATAACACGTTTTTGCATTCTTCGGTCACTTTTTCAAAAAAACACATCTGAGCAGAACCTTTAGGCTTCAAACTATTGACACATGCCACATTAATGCATACATTATTTTGAGCGATTGCGTTTAAAGATAATTTATGTCTTGTGGCACGACATGCATGTTGTAAAAAACAAACAAACAAAAAAGCAAAAAAAAAAAACTCCTGTGAGTTTCATTTTAAATAAAACGTGATCGCATGTAATAGTCCGCAACATATCAGAGGTAAAGCACTACCGTAAATAGAACCTTGCGATTGATTGAGCACAAAACTGTCCAATCACCGCGTTAGTTGTCGTGGCTTGTGGATGACGCGCGGTGTTTATCCAATAGTAAAACAGTACTGGGTGTTGACCTCTAGGAGCCGAATCACCACCCCCACCGTGTCCGTGGCGGAGGACTACTATAAAAACAAAGCAGCTCAAGTTTTAAAGGGCAGAGTTGTAAAAACTCCCAAGCTGTGGGGAGTCGTGTTTGAGCGAGATTCGGAATTGCAAATAACTAACGAAAAGAAGAAAAGCATCTGGAGAATTATAAAGACATCGCCATTTTTTTTTAAAAAAAATTTCCACAGAAAAAGCCAAACCAGTCTGGAAAAGCATCGACTTTGCTGAAACGGACTGTGGTCAGTGCAAGGACTTGCTGTGAATTTCCATGTAAGTAAATACCGAGTCAACGAAGAGAGCAGTATTTTGACGAAGCCGGACAAATTATTCGTATTTCATTGTCTCCTTCGTAGCAACTGTGTGTGTGTTTTTTCTTAAACGCTGCTAGTGAAACGCTACATGAATATAGAGGCTGTGGCCGCAAAGCTAATTCAAATGCTACATAGCATACTGTCGAACGATGCGATTTGCATTAAATCGAATCAAAAAATTTCGACGTAAAACGGGAAGGGTATTCTTTTCTCACTTTCTCAATACGTCTCTTGCTTGATACCCAGTTTATCGAAACGAAACGTTGACAATTCCAACATATTTTTTGTCGAACTAAACATTTAATCGTATTTTGGTGTTTAGATGCAGCTAAAGTTAGCTTACTATATTTGAGTTCCCACCCATCCTAAAATGACTACGAGGACGAGTGATTCTTGCCATCGTCCGTTCCTGTATAGCCGAGCGTGTTTTATTGTTGTAGGAATGCCTTTATGGCCGTGGTTAGACTTTGAATGATGATTATGTAACAGCTATTCTCGACGCGAGCTTGTGCGTGCTCACATGTCGGCGTTCTCTCTCTCTCTCTCTCTCTCTCTCTCTCTCTCTCTCTCTCTCTCTCTCTCTCTCTCTCTCTCTCTCTCTCTCTCTCTCTCTCTCTCTCTCTCTCTCTCTCTCGGGAATGTGGTAGAATCGCCTGTTTACGGTTAAAGAAATATTCTCCCGTGTTCGACGCAGGAGCGTTGCCCGAACATGTCCGTGTGCCATATCGGGACGATTGAAAACCCTTTTTGACTATTGACACCTGCCACCCAAAGCACCGCCCTCCGCAGAGGTCAGCCTTGCTTGCGTATTTCTGTCACAATGGCCCGCTGGGGATCACACACTGCTGACACCGTCTGACTCACTCGCCTCTGTTTATTTATAGCTGTTGATATTGTACAGCTGACATGTAGCGCTGCTGCAAGCAGGAGGTGAAGGCTAAATAGGGGGGAAAGTCCGGCAGAAAATATATTACTTCCAGTGCTGTTAGATTTAGTCGTGCGCTGCAAATGATTAATGGCTTTTCTCTGTCTTTTGGCCTTTTCCAGGATTGTTAACCAAAACCTGGAGGAAGGACATTCATTTTTTCAGGACGATCACGTCTGCCCTGGAGGTTTTTGCAGCGCCCAAAAAGCAATCCTGTGACACAAAAGAATCACCCTCACCACTGAAGCAGCTATGCAGCTTGAAATCCAAGTAGCACTCAACTTTATTATTTCTTATTTATACAACAAATTGCCCAGACGACGTGTCAATATCTTTGGCGAAGAGCTCGAGCGGCAGTTGAAGAAAAAATATGAAGGCCACTGGTATCCAGATAAGCCATATAAAGGGTCGGGGTTCAGGTGCATCCACATTGGGGAGAAGGTGGACCCCGTAGTGGAGCAGGCAGCCAAGGAGAGTGGGCTTGACATTGAAGATGTCCGGAATAATCTCCCTCAGGACCTCAGTGTGTGGATCGACCCATTTGAGGTTTCCTACCAGATTGGGGAGAAGGGACCTGTCAAGGTGCTATACGTGGATGATAACAATGAAAATGGGTCTGAGCTCGACAAGGAGATCAAGAACAGCTTTAATCCCGAGGCCCAGGTCTTTATGCCAATCAGCGACCCTGTCGGGGCTTCCTCAGAGTCCAGCTCACCTTCACCCCCTTTTGGGCAATCTGCTGCTGTTAGCCCCTCCTTCATGCCACGCTCCACCCAACCCTTAACCTTCACCACTGCCACCTTTGCTGCCACCAAATTTGGCTCGACTAAGATGAAGAGCAGCGGCCGTAGCAACAATGTTACCGGGAGCAGTAACAGCAAGGTGGCCCGCACCTCTCCCACCAGTAACCTGGGTCTGAATGTCAACACCCTGCTGAAGCAGAAAGCCATCTCCACCTCCATGCACTCTCTGTACGGGCTGGGCCTCGGTCAGCAGCAGCAGCAGCAGAAGGTATCTGCTCTGTCACCCAACGCCAAGGAGTTTGTGTTCCCTAGCATGCAGGGCCAGGCCAGCCCTGGAGCTGTGTTCCCCGGGGAAAACTCCCTGGGCCTGGGCCATCTGCACTACAACAATGCCTTTGACGTGTTTGCGGCCTACGGAAACCTCAATGAAAAGTCACTTATGGATGGCCTCAACTTCAGTCTGAGCAACATGCAGTATTCTAACCAGCAATTCCAGCCAGTCATGGCTAATTAAACTCATCACTATATTACTTTATGAATGATGGTGGTTCAAAGAAGGAAAAACAAAGCGCACACATAGGAGAAAATAAATTGGACTATTAAGGATGTAGTGTCCAGTCAGTCAAGCGCATGTGCCCAAGGGTGTTTGTACTGTGCCCCCTTGAGTTTCTTTTTACTAAAGCTTGTTGTACAAACACATCCAAGCTTGGTTACTTCGACATGCATCGTTGTTTTTCTTTCTTTTCGGCCTACCAAGCACAAATTTTTTATCACACTGAGGGGGTAGAATACAAGCTTCAACTTCGACCTCTTACAGTATTTCAGGTGGTAAGATAAGACAGTTTTTTTCTTTTTAATGAATTGGCACTACTAAGTGGGGTTACTTGGTCTTTTTCTAATTGTATAATTTAATTTAGTACAGAGTTTGTAAGATATCAGAGTATATATTGTTTCTATGACATGGTGTTGCATTTATATCTTTTTACTACTCCAGTGATCTGTGATGGCTGCAGCAGCTTTTCCTTATTCCCCCCCCCCCTTTTTTTTTAAAGATAATTGTTAAAGAAATTCATCTTAAAAAAAAATACATCAACTATTCTAAAGATTGTGTACAGAGTATTCCTTAGTGGTGGAATTCAAGTGTAGGAATATTTGCTTTTTCTGAGAGATGAATTGTATTTTCTGTTAAGAGGTTCAAAAGATTTTGCTATACTTTGGACAAATGTAATCGTATGAATATTAATTTTGTACCTACATTGTGCAATACTTGATAAAAAAAAATACGGTATAACAAAGTATTTTGAGTCAGTGTCTTACATGTCAAGAGGGACTGAAATAGTTTATATTGTTAAGTTTGTATTAAATGCTTAAAATTATATGCTTGTCTTTATTTTTTTTAATTTCATATTTGCACCCTGGTCTTTTTAATAAAATAAAGTACAGTTGAACATGATCTGTGGTTTATTCATTGCTCAAACACGCCATTACCGTTTAACCAGAGGCAGACTTTGCCACGGGGGCAGTCCTGCGCGTGAGGTGATAGTACAGCTGATGTCACATGCAGGGAGTTGCCACTGTGTCATGAGGCCGACCTGGGGTGGAGAAATGGAGAGTTGGCTTGCGATGTGTGAAGCTCGTGCGCTGTAAGTGTTGCATCGGGTCAGAGGTCAATGACGCGGGAGCAGCAGTCAGGAACAACGGTTTTAACCTAAAACGGTAACACATGTTATTCAAACCCTCATACAGTCCTTTTATCTGAAGCCCTCTGCTATCATCATCCATGTTTACAGGCTTGAAAACATCCATTAACCATATGTGGAGAAAGAACTGGTCGCAGTGCTCCAATGATATATGAAGAACAGGCTCGGTGCTCATGTTCCAGCAGCTTCCTTCAACATCAACAAAGGCTGGGCTGCATATTTGGAATTGCGCAGGCCTTGAGTCTGCAGAGGAAAGGTGACATGGGGCTGACATACTTAGAAGATTCCTCCTTAGGTGCACAAAAGCATCATAAAAGAGCAAACACCACTGTCTTATAAGATTGATTCCCAGAATAATTTGAAAACAAGGTAAAAAGCAAATTTTCTAGTTTTTAATGTGATTTCTGTGGTCTCTTTGAATACAAATACTCGAACATATTATAGTTAAGTTAAAACAGTCAAAAAACTTTAAAGATCATAAAAAGAAATATTTATTTGAAGATTTAAAATGTATCATTCAGAATGTATGCACAATACTTGTATGTAAAATCTGAGGAATCAAGGTAAAAATAATATCAAAGTTTAGTCACATTTTCTGACCAAACTCTGTAACAAGTAGTTCAAATAATTTTACATAGTCGAGCCGGTTTGAAAGCATTTACGATGTTTTGTTCTCTGGTGTCTTCAGCTGTGTGTTTTGGAAGACTGGCTGGTTACCAGGCATCCAGACGCTGGTTGGTACATTTCTACTCCAGGTAGTTTTGAGATTTTACTGCATGATTTTCATTCAAGATACCCAAAAGCAGCCCCCCTGAATTTCCCAAAGTTCTGCAGTCTTCTTGTCTTTGCATGTCTTTCATTTTTGTATCTGAGAAAATGAAGGTGGTGTGACTCGTCAGAAAGCTCATTAAAGGGATTTCTTGTGTGTCGTGCAGCATACAGACAGCTAAAATGAGGGTTCCAGAACAAATATCTCAGTGTGGATGGGTGTGACAAATTAAGTTCCCAGTCTCATCATACAAATGAATCCCTCAACTGTTTGGAGGAAGTGAAGAGCACACGTGGCTTAAGTGAGAACATTTCTTGGCTGCTGTAAATAAAACCGCTCTGTTCAGAACTGGTTTTCTCTCGTCAGCTTACACACCCTTTGTAATCGTTTGTCATTGTATTGCATCTGCATACAGCCGATCTACAGTGTCAGGACTAATCTAGTTTTCACTGTCTGCGCTGCTGTAATTAACTGGGTCAGCCTGTACCAGAAAAAAAGAACTATTTCAGTCCCCATTTGGAACTTTAGTAACATGTTTTATGTATCAGATGTAATAATCATAATGTCAAGAGCGCATGCATATGCACAGTTTTGCATGACCACCTCAGTTTGTGGATAAACAGGCCTACAGATGGTCTGGTGTCACACCAGCTGGGAGAATACCAGAACATGGGGTGTTGCCTTGCTGTGACTCCATCTTGTCTGTTCCAGAACTGTTCCATCCCCCCTCCCAGCCCTGTTTGGAGAGGTACGTTCCTGGCATTAGCCTCATAAACACAGGCTCTTTATCTTACTGTATCAGTCCCACACCCAGCAAGGTTGCGCCTGACAGGCAGAACTTGTATTTGCTCTGCAGGGTGTTTCTCCTCCCAGAGAAGCAATGCAGGGGAGAGGAAATAAATCTATTTTAATTAATAAATGTATCGTGAGACACGCTCACAAGTGAACATCACCACCAATATATTACTTGCAATTAGGTTTTAACTCCTAATAAATTTAAACCAATGTCTGCAAGGCTGTATGATAAGAACATTATCGCATCCCCAGATTAGCTGAACCCACAGCTTTCAGCAAGTTGGCTTAATTTATCATATTAATTAGAAAAACTAAAAAAAAAAAAACTATAAAAAAAAAATGCTCACAACATATGAACTGGTAGTCATTATTTAATTGGATAATGTCTCTAATATACAGGCGATAGATTGAATGTAAAATTTGTTATATGGAAATAATTTTGCCTGCTATGTTTGTTAAATCATCTCCCCCAGTATTTTGCAGCAGCTTTGTTTAATGTTCAAATATTCTGCATAGTTGCTAAGAGCACTGCTACCATCCACGTTTTTCATATAGTGGGAAATACAACATATGTTTCATCATATCTAGATGAAAGTTCTGCTGCTGAATCATGTGTTAAACGGTGAAAGAATAGACCAGTGCTGTTGCCTCCATGGCGGATAGGACAAAAGGTTATGACCTGCTCAGAGTTATTGGGTTTGGAATGTACAAGATTGCTGGGATGAGTCCACGTGCAGCACACACACACACACACACACACACACACACACACACACACACACACACACACACACACACACACACACACACACACACACACACACACACACACACACAAAAGGCGAGCCCATCCATCCAGTTGTGTCATTGGCCGATAAATCCTCAGTTGAGACTTTAATGAATAAAAGCTGGGGTGAGCTTGGATGGAACGGAACCTAAGTTAGTCGCTGCTTTCATGTGCTGCCAGTTAATTTCAGCGGGGATCATTCCCTCCACCCTGCTCTTATTCCGCACCACTTCTCTGCACTGTGTCATAATCCACGTTTCATTATGTCTGTGTAGTCTTGGGAGTGAGGCGAAGGGGCTGCCGGTGCTGCTTCTTCTTCTTTGCCTGCTTCGTGGGCTCTGTTTGTTTTCGTTTGAAGCCGCACTTGAAGGTTACAGCACCGAAAGGGGTGTTGCACACTCCAGCAGGTTTAAAAATAGACCTTGCATGCTTTTCTGCGTCATCATAGGAGAATCCTCGCCTCC
>BJFM01002159.1:0-10063 GCA_016586285.1 Arothron firmamentum | reverse complement strand
AAAAAAAAAAAAGCCTCAACTGAAGTGACACTGGTGAAATCGGCTGAAATGTTGAAACATTGCTTGAGTCAGAGGAAGCTGGAAACAGTGCGAGTGTATGTTTGTGAGCTTTCTTGTGAACAGGAAAAGTTGAAATAACTACACGAAATATGTGGAAATATTGGCGAACGTAAATATCGATGCAAAAGTGGAAACTGCCCATCCCGGCTTCTTCGGAAAGGACTTTTGTGCTGTTAAATGAATTCAGATTCAAATTGTTATTTCATATTAACTTGTTTTAAATTCTATTTTTAAAGATCCAAATACATCATCCAAAAGCACAAGTCTGGCACGAAGAGCTGGACGAAGTAGCCGGGGAGAGGGAAGTCTGGATAAGCAGTAGAAAATGGATGGATGGATAAATTGCAAATCTCATTTATACAAATATGTGAATAAGTACAGTAACATAATTACAGTTTAAATGTATAGAACGCAATTAATACATGCATAAATAATGGATGATTAAAGACTTTTGTGATATTAGAAGATTTCAGAAAAGATTTTAAAAAGAGGTACACTGTAAGGAAAGAGTTAAAAAACACACACACAAAAAATCTAAATTTCTACCTGCAGTGACAGTGAAATAATCTACTGTAAGTGCAGTCAAATATGCCGAACAGGCCTTGTCACTCCTAATTAGCTCCACTCAGCGTCTCGGGCTCCTAATTCGATTCCTGTGCTGAGCTCAGCCCCGAGTAAAGTTCTCAGGCTTCACTACTTACTGCTGTGCACCACAGTTGGCCCTGGCAGCACCGGTGCAGGTGAGCAGCCGGCGCTGTGAAAAAAAACCACAGACAGAAAAAGTGTTTTTAAGGTGTGTTTTTTGGCATGCATTGCGAAAACACAAACTTCGCCCTGCTTCAGATAACGACAGAGACAAGAGGTCAGAGCACATGAGACCAAATGCTCCAAATGTGAGTTTTGTCTTCTTTATACTGGCCCATAGAATTTTGATACTAATTTTTATACGACGCAAAATCCACACAACAGACAGACTTTATACATTTGGTTGAAATCTGTGATACATTTTAATTATAATTCTTGTCCCACATCAGTGGGTGACTAGATAAATGTTATACATTTGTCTTCACAAATCCGTCTTAATTTTAATGAAATTCAAATTAATGCTGTTTTAGCAAATCAACCAACTGAGTTCCTCATCTTTTAAAGGTTAGATTAATGAGTCACACCTAAAGCTGTCTGTGAAATTAACATTCTAAATCTGCATCAGAAGATAGTCACTACAAACAGTATTTCGTTCTGGTTGCCAGGGGATGTGGATTGTGAAGGGTCAAAGGTCAAGCACTGTCAATTTCTCTGCCCATAATCCAGCAAAATGTTAAATGCCCCTCAGAATTATTAGAGGAGCTTGAGAGCTTGTAAATATTGTATTGTTAATTATCTCTTACCACATCCACAACCTCAAATTTCAGTTTCCCTCCTACTTCATCCAGCTGGGTCAACTACTAGATAAGGAAGACTAAAGAAAGAAAACGTAAACTGATCTCTGTTTTGGAGGAAGGAAAATAATCGGTGGAGGTCTGAGTGGAATGAATGAGTGTGTCCTCCTTGCCGGTAGGAACATGCAGCCATCACGAATGTGCTCGTTGTCGTTTGTGCACTGACTGACAGCCGGTTTCAAATTAAATGGTTGGGGAAATTGGAGAGGAGGAGGTCAATGGACCTGGACTCACGGGCTCAGGTTGATAAGGTCAGTGTTTCCACTGTTCGCTGACCTTCCACCTGGATTAGAAATCTTGGATGTTCAACTTTCCGCTTCCTCTCCATAAAGAAGCTTTGTTGTTGTTTGTGGTCACGGAAAAATCTTCACAAACCTCCAATGTTAAAACTCTACAAAGAGGAAACAATAATCAGTTTTAAAAAAATGACTCAGTCAAAATTACCAACCAGATATATTTTTCTCCTTTTCTCCTAAAATCAGGAGTGACAAATTGATGTCAGTGTCCTATAATGTTTCAAATGTGTCAAAGGACCCCTAGTGCAGATCTAATGCACCAGTGATTCTGGCAGTATTACTGAATTATCTGTAGCCAGATATAATTTCTCAATGTCTGCAGGATAGAAAATTCACCAGTGCAGAGCCTGGAGGTCTGAAAGTGAAGCCAGACAGACCACCGGGCTTTTTGCTTTATCACGCCTTTGAGTGGATCTGCATTAAAACGGCACAGCTGGCTGATGCACATATAAGCCTGCCATCACAGATGCTGTTCTCTACACACCATGTGCCTGAGTGTGTCTCCATTATTAGTGGCACACAAGATCCATCCATCCATTTTCTACTGCTTTTCCCTTAAAAGGGGCCGTGGGGGTGGGTTGAGACCAGAGCCTATCCTAGCCGACTGCACGGCTAATAAACTTACAGGTCATAAAGGTCAATTTAACGTTACCAGTTCACCTATCCCCAAATATATGTCTGCATGCGGGAGGAAGCTGGAGGATCCAGAAAGAACCTACGCAGAACGTGCAAACTCCACAAACAAAAGACTCTGGCCACCAGGGGATTCACACCCGAAACATTCTTGCTGGTAGGTGCTGAGGTCCACTGCTGAGCATGTTACTGCTTTTTTAGGGTAGTCACTGGGCCACAATGGATAACATGTCTGACTATGGATCAGAAGGTTCTAGGCTCAGCTCCTGGCTGGCTAGGTAGTCTTTTGGGAGAAGTATAGACAATAACCTAGCCACAGAAATCCCACTTGCCTCATCGTCTTTCATAGATAATTGTTTTCATAGATAAACCACAGCCCTGTGGCTACTGTGTTTGTCTATTTTTCAGAAATGGATTATGTTTAGAAAAAAAAAAAGTGGAGGGTGAGGGTACTGGGGTCTTACCGGAGCTGGGGAAAAGCAGAGTCAGGTATTTAAAGGTTCACTTGCTGTGAAACACCTTTTCTTTGCTCACAGCAACTAAAGAGATGGGTTTTATGGGGTTTTTTTTAATCACTTATTCTGGATGTATGTAGGGTCTTAATGTGCTTTTTTGAACTTGGAAATACAATGAATCTAAGTTTCTAGCAAATTGGTAATCAAACATGTTGCGTAAACACAGTACAGAAATATAAAACCTTTTTCTGTAGGCAAAGAAAAGGAGTATTCTTCAGTCACTAAATTATTCTCTAAATCTCAACCCAGTAAAGCAACTTTTACTGAATCTTTTTCAATGTTCTTTTTTTTTTTATATATATATAGTTTTATGCTTTGGCTATTTATATGCAAATTCCACATTTCCTGATTCTGGCTTTGTCATCCTGACTGACAGAATTTTTGCTGCATCGTTGCTGATTTCCGTGGAATTTGGAGGTAGGAAATTGAAGGATTTTCATTTCTCAAGGTTCTGTTTTTTGCATTTGAAATAAAGTAAAAAGTAAAGAAACAATTTCATTTTACAAATGTGAAAACGGAATTTAAAGCAGAAGTTAGGATGCCACTCACATTAAGTGGTTTCAAACCCTGAAAAAAAAGTCTTCTTTAACCGCTTTGAGACTTGATTGTTGTTTTGTTTTTTTTGTGGCCTCCCTCATCCCCGTGTTTTTCTTGTTTTCCCTTCTTGCTCTTCAGAGATTTCTCTGACTGCCTTCATTCACTTTGTTGTTTCTGTAGTTCCACATTCATCATCTGTGGGCTGTTTTCCACTTTTGAGTTGTATGTGGATTATCTGAAAGGGACAAAACAAATCATTCACATTTAACATTGATCAGATACTTTAAAAAAAGAAGAGATGAAAAGAGAAGGGAATTTTCTTTCAAGGCAGAAGGGAAGTATCTTTTCTGTTACTTTCAGATTGGATTCAGAAATATAAACTGTGTGTGTGTGTGTGTGTGTGTGTGTGTGTGTGTGTGTGTGTGTGTGTGTGTGTGTGTGTGTGTGTGTGTGTGTGTGTGTGTGTGTGTGTGTGTGTGTGTTGGACATCACATATGTCCCTGCGCGTCTTAACCCAAAATAACTGGGTACCTTTGCTGACCCCATGCCGACAAATTCATCACAGGTTAAAGGTCATTGATTTGTTAGCGGCACATGTCACGTGTGTCCATCCAACTTGCGCTCATCCTATTTAGTGTGATGCTAGTTGCCTCTTCACATTTACTCCCTCGTCTTCCTCCTCTGTCGCTGGCTGTGTATATCTGGTGTGACAGCTGTTGCTCTTTAATTTTAACCGTCCTTTTCGCTGCCCGTTGGTTAATTGGACTGCAGCGCTCGTGTTGCAAATAGATGTTCTATTCTCATGGTTGTTTTCCCTGGTTAGTGCACCAGAATATGAAGCACAGCAGGTGTTAAAGCCCAGGGTTAACACAAAAATACTACTTTTCTTATTTGTGTGGGCTGACAGATGGGAAACGTGACTAAAAGGAAAACAGACGACAACAACAACAACAACCAAATTGCCCTTCTGGGACATTAAAGTTTTGCAAACTAAACCAAATGTGGACTGGGCATATGAATTTGTTTTTGTCTGTGCAATATTGTTACACATAAGTTGTAACCAGGCTGCAAATGATATCACTTCTGAGTCATAGCCTTAAATGTGCACGATAATGTCAGTATCTTATTTTAAATGGCATGCCATAAAAACATGACAGCAAACGCAGTTCAGTTGTTCTCTTGAAGGCCCATTAGGACAACCTGCAGCTGGTCATGCATAAATAATAGTCTGATAGAAATACCTGCAGGAATGCCTTGGAATTTTAAATTAGCTGTCTTCATCAGACCTTCTGCTCTTTTGAAAACTCAAGTTTTACATGTCTGCGATAGGCTGGCAACCTATCGAGGGTGTAGCCCACCTCTTGCCCTGTGACAACCAGGATAGGCTCCAGCAGACTCCTGCGGCCCAAGTGTGGATTAAATGGAAGGTAGAGAAAATGGATGGATGGATGGAAGTTTTACATGTAATATTGTTTCATGGTGCAAAGCCACAATATCCTAGATGTGGACGCTGTCATCTTCTATGTGATTTAACTTAGTAGCAAATAAAAACAAGCTGTTAAACATACTCTCAACACGTGGCCATGTGGAAAAGGTGACCTGATAGCAATGTCTGACATCCAGTATTGTTTTGTTTTTTTTATAGAGTGAAAAGCAAACACGTTGTAATGTTACCCCAGCATTTGAGCTTACTGCCCAGATAGCATACGGATGTGGGCCACTTCAGGATGGCCCACATCAGGACTTCAGATCCGACACTGTAGGCATTCTTCTGGCCCGGACAAAACAGAGGTGAACCTAAACCGGCCCATGTAGTAAATGCTAAATTTGGCCCGAATATCACAAAAAATTTGACCCATTTTTTTATCAATTATTTGGAAGAGTAGACAAGGTTCATTTGGTAAGTGAACCAAGGCTGGCCCGCATATGGTTCAGCACGCATGGCCCACATATTTGGCCCAGTTTTGGCCAAAATATGGCATGTTAGCATTGACTCATCTGGATGTGAAGAGGTCCACATAGTGTAACATGGTAAGGTCCATTCATTGTGAAGTACAAAATATACCAGGACAAGATAAGATAAGATAAGTAGATATACCTTTTTAGGCCCCATGATGGGCAAAATTTCACCCTTCCCTCATTTTAGGCCTCATTGATGGAGCCCCTGTCCAGCCAGGATCAGTTGAGTAAATGAGTCAAACCTAGTGTGCTGTTGCCTTGCCGGAGCAAAAATCTATTCTTGGTTGATACTGTATGTACCATTATGACAAGGCTGTGGGTCATATCTGGGAAACAAGTGTGGACCACCCATGTGCCATTATTCCATGTGGTAGGTGGGCCAGAATGAAAAGGCAGAGGGCCCACCTTCGGATGAGTGCTGGTTTACTGGGTCTCTTGGTTTGGCAGCGTGTTGGTTTGGTTGCAGCTCGCTTCTGGCAAACAACTGTGGGCCACCCAAGCGCCATTATTCCATGTGGTACTATATAAAACGTACAAAGGGCCACATTCAGTTGAGAGCTAGGTTACAGTATATGCTCTGGTCTAGGTTGACATATGGCTTGAAGTGACCTGGTTGTGGCCCACTTTTGGCAAACAAGAGCAGCCCGCCCAAGTGATATCATTCCATTCGGTATGTGGGCTTGTCAGGTGTGGGCCAGATACGGACCAGGAGAATTTTGCTTTCTGGATGCCCTGCGTGAGAAGGCAAACTTTCCACAATGTAGCTATGGTCCATAAAAGCTATCCAGTGTCTTTATTTTTAGTTTTTCTGCAGCGTAGCTTAATGGATGGCCCCTATCCACCAACTACAGATACCCGTTTAAGGTGCATTTTTAGCACATTATGTGGTTTTATGGATGAAAGTGTTTTAAATTGTCATGCTTCAAAGCTTCCTGTTATCACCTACACACCGGCTTCACCCCCAGGTTCATTTTGGCACGTGATTACACAGTTTTTTGCTTTTAGTTCTCACCTATGAATAGCCTGGTTTCGGTCTCCTGGCTCTTGAATATCAATATACTTGTCAGATAATCTGCACCTTGTAAACGGCAACCATGACACCACCGACCTGTCACATGAGGAGAGGAAACAGCCAACAAACTCAGCTATTTCAGTCACCTTCGGGGAAAAATAACCAGGGCGCATGCACAGAAAAGTTTCTGGCACAGGCCAGAGTTCAACATTAAGAAGGCAACAAGGAGAAGAAAAGTAAAAGGTATTCATCTGCACACTTGACCTAGACTAGAAAACCCATTTCTAGTTATGGCTCCTTTTTTTTTTTGTTTAATCTTATTTAATTTTGGGGTTTTTTGTAGACTTAAAAAAATCATTCACACTATCATTTAGCAAATCCAACAACAAATTAAATCAAATTCCATCTAAATTAGTTTTTTGGGGGGGGACTTGTTTACCCAATGGCACCTCTTCATACAGGTATGTTTGGTATGTGCTTAGATTGTATTATACATACATTTAAGAGGTCTGTTCCAATTATTTCAAAACCTTTCTATGTATTTGTCATTAATTTGATCTGGACAACATACATACATTTAAGGAAAGGCAGCTGCTAAGTGCCAGGCCGTGGTTATCAGCCTGGTCGGAGGTGGCGACAAGGCTGCATACAGGAGGTTGAAAAGCTGGTCCTCTGGTGTGGTCAGAACAACCTGGAGCTAAACCCGCTCAAGACCGTAAAGATGAGAGTGGACCTCAACCCTAACCCACCCTTCACTGCCTCCCATCACCATACTTGGTAACAACGTGGCTGCTATTGAAATTTTCAGGTTCCTGGGAACCACCATCTCCCAGGACCTGAGGTGGTCCAACACGCTGCTAGGAGCTGCTGATTCAGTTTTACATGTCAGTCATTGAGTCAGTTCTCTGCACGTCCCTGATCTTCTGGTTTGGTTCAGCCACCAAACAGGACAGACACAGGACTGCAGAGAAAGAACAGGACTGCAGAGAGAATTGATGGAACTAAACTGCCCTACATCCAGGACTTGTACACTTCTACAGTTAGGAAACAGGCAGCAAAAAGCTTGTATTTACCCAATGCAACCTTTATTCACTTCTTGTAGGTGCTACAGAATAATGTATGCCTCCACAGCCAGACACAAAAACATCTTTTTCCCTCAGGCCATTGCACCTGAATCTGTCATACACTGTCTTAAATTTCATACTATAAAAATAACATATTCATAGTCATTTAGTACTTTATTTATACCATGCCAATGTCCATTTCTGAGTGTCCCTCAGTTCAGTGTGGCTGACTATTTGTTAATTACTCTTCTTCTCCAGTCTCGCAGCTGCTATTTACTTCCTTAATAACACACAAGAAAGGCTGGAAGCCTGTCCTGACTCCACACAGAAAAGATTTTTGCCTGCAATCCAATAAATGAACCTGATTGCTGCCTCATTTAACAAAATGGGATTCTTGCTTAGCTGGGAGACAATTAGAACCAAATCAGCTATGAACACAGCCTTTCCATAAATCTTATTTCCAGGCTGTGCTGAGTCCCACAGCTCCTCCCTCAAAGAAAACGGCCCCAACCTTTTTCCCTTAACGGTAAGTGAGGGTATTGATTTGACTGCGTAACAATTATCACTTTCATTAACAGAAGCTGCAAAAACAAAAGAGACGTCCTGCAAGTAATTTCACCTCAAGGATGTGTGTAATTGTTGTTGTTAAAATATTAGCACACGTATTCAAAATCTGTATAATTGATTCAGAATGAAATTGCCAGCGAGTGGCTTTGATTTGATTTATGCAAAATAAATGCATGACGCTAACACTCAACACTCATTTAGTGGCATTTCTTTATTCAAGAACCTGTTGTTGTTTGTGTGCAGATGACATAAAAATACACTCTCTACAAACATCATTATAGCTAATCAGAATGGGAAACATTTAAATATAGAAAGATGCAACTGTGCTCTTATATCATGTTCAATTTAAGTCAATTATGGTGCTTTTAGAGACAGTTGATAAGGAAGATGAGCTCCAATCTTTGTATTTCCCTTGGGGGTCCAACAGGGGATAATGTTTTCCATCCAAACTGATCATGTCTTTGTTTGCTTGAAAATAGGTATTAAAATATATTTCATACTATATCTTTTTGGCTTTTTTAATTATTTTTTTTTTGCAACTTATGATCCACAGCGTCAACGCAAGAACACAGACACAAGTCTGGAGGCAGGTCGGCACCGATATTTGAATTCAGCTCGTGTCTTTGTCTTCTGTTTTCTATTCTGTCTGTGTGAAGCAGCAGAGATACATTGTTCTCTGTATCAACACTCCAAGGACTGCATAGCAGACACACGCACACGCGCACGCACACACACACACACACACACACACACACACACACACACACACACACACACACACACACACACACACACACACACACACATCAGTGCCTATCCTGCATTCACATTTAAGCCAGCTTCATATATGAGGAGAAAAACTGGCATAAACAGACAAGCATACGCAACCACACCGCAGTAACACACTCTCATACACTCTTCGGACAGATGTGCAGGCTTAGCAGCTGCACCCACCCCCCCCATTCAAGTTGATGGAATTGCGTAATGAGCTTGATGTCAGCATTGTTCCTCCCATGATAACAAGCGATGCTCGCGGGTATAGACGGGGCGACTGAGGTGGATGCAGGGGGGGGGGAGCAGAGTGGTAGGAAAGTCAACAATGCAGTGAGTGGGAGTAATATCTCACCAAAAAGCTCAGGTTTATCCACAAATAGACCCAGCGAAAAGACGTGTCAATATTAGCTGCAGTTTTCCTCCCACCTCAAAAGATGGAAGAGAAATCAACATAAAATAGAGAACATCTGAAAATGCAGCAGATTGCTCCATGTATGACTTCAAGAAATAGGTTTGTGCCACCTTCACAGCCGAACGGAGGTGGCGATGTGCTGTCCAGGCCCAATTCACTGTGTCAGGTTATGGTGTTTGAATTTCTGTTAACTTGCACTCCTCTCAGTTCAGTTCAGTTCAATTCAATTCAATTCAATTCAATTCAATTCAATTCAATTCAATTCAATTCAATTCAATTCAATTCAATTCAATTCAATTCAATTCAATTCGGGGGTTGTTATATAGCACCTTTCACAATAAAAATTGTCTCTAGGTGCTTTACAGAGGCAAAAACCCAGAGCCTGAACCTCCAGGTAAGCGCAGTAGCAAGGAAAAAAAGTCCCTTTTAACAGGAAGAAACCTTGAGCAGGACCAGGCTTACAAGGAGGAACCATCCTGCTGAAAACTGGCTGGGTAAAGGAGAAGAAGAAGAGGGAGACAGAACAGAGAGAATGAGAGAGAGAGAGAGAGAGAGAGAGAGAGAGAGAAATATACAAACATAGCAAACAGCATAGGCAGGTTGTTATAAAAAAGGGAACAACATAGGCAGGTGCTGACAGTGAACACTGGGCCAGGATCCATGCAGCATGAAAGTCTGGAGACGGAAGACCTGCAGAAAGATACAGAGAGAGAGAGAGAGAGAGAGAGAGAGAGAGAGACAGACAGAGAGACAGAGAGAGAGAGAGAGAGAGAGAGAGAGAGAGAAGGGGGGGGG